>JAQQSW010021462.1:0-10653 GCA_028646575.1 Pseudocheirus occidentalis
TTATGGGTATTTAGGGTGGCTCTGTGGGAGCTGCGAAACTTTGCTGCTTCTATGCCACCGTCTTGTCTCTGCCTGCTTTGTCATGTATTAACTTCTGTGTTGCTATGATGGATTCAGTTTCCTGGTGTTCAGATTTGGTTTTCTGGTGTCTGAATAAATGTTTTGCTTCTGTCTTTTGTATTGAGAAACTGTTATATTTTGCAATTGAGAACTATGCTGGCAGATTTACAGTTGCTGTTGGTGCTATGAATATTGCATTGGCGTTACAGAGTCATCCTGGCTTTGGAATTATTTCTTACCCCACACTCTCTAAATCCAGCATGTTGCCAGCACCTGTTAATTTCACCTTTCTCTAACACACTTTCTTGTCTCCTCAGACAGTGTCACCACTGTAGTGCAAGACCTCACCACCCCATGCCTAGATTATTTCAACAGCTAGCTGGTGGGCCTCATATCTCTCCTCACTCCAATCCATCCTTAGTTCAGTCACTAAAGTCATTTTCCTAAAGTGTGAGTCACACCATGTCTTTCCCTACTCAAAAAACTCCCACATCTCTCTTTAGTCCCAAAGGTTATATACAAAAGTCTCTGTTTGACATTCAGAACCCTTTGTAAGCAAGGCTCTATCTACCTTTCTAGTCTTCTTTACTCCCTAACATATACTCTTTAATCCAGTGACACTGACCTCATACTTATTCCATGGATCACTGGGTACTCTATCTATACTGGATACATATTGTTGGATACTCCATCTCTCAGCCCTGAGCATTTTTTCTGGTTGTCTCAACTAAAATCCCACCTTCTACAGGAAGGCTTTCCCCACCCCTCTTAATTCTAATACTTTCTCTCTGTTTATTATTTCCTATTTATCCTGTATATAACTTGCTTTGTGTATATTAGTTTTCATGCTATCTCTTCCATTAGATTGTAAGCTCCTTGAAGGAAGGGGGATTGTTTTTTACTTATTTTTGTACAGTGCCAGGTACATAGCAGGTTCTTACTAAATATTGGTTGATTGATTGTTATAGCGATGCATCTAAGAGATTTCAGAGGCAAATTTGTTTTATTAAAGACCATGAAAAGTGTCATGAAATGTCTGTGGTTGCTTTGATAACTAATGTTGAATTGAACCAGATTTGCTAAAAGGTTAAACTCTAAGAATAAAAATAACTTATGGGGGAATAGGAATTATCAAGAAGTATGGCTCCTAGAATATATGGTTATAAGTTCAGAAAGGAAATTTCTAATAGAACTATGACATTTTAAAAAATAGAAAAGGATCTTATCTGCTTTTGTTGTTGTTTGAGTCATATCTGACTCTTCATGACCCCATTTGGGGTTTCCCTGGCAAGATACTGGAGTAGTTTGCCATTTCCTTCTCTGGCACATTTTGCAGATGAGGAAACTGAGGCAAACCTGGTTAAGTTACTTTCTGAGGGACACATAGCCAGATTTGAACTCAGGAAGATGAGTCTTCCTCATTCCAGCCGTGGCATTCTATCATTCTATTCACTGTACTACCTAGCTGCCCCTTTGTATTTAGCTCTTTATATATGCATAAGTAGAAAGAGGTGGAACACTTAGATTTCCCTATACTGGTGAAATCAAAGGTCTAGACCAAAAAAAAAGAAATAAAGAAAGGAACCCAACAATTGCTGCCTATGTTTACTAAGAAATTTTGTATTTATTAACTAATTTTTACCTCCCAACAACCCTGTGATGTAAGTAAAATATTAGCAATCTTATTTTTTTCATGATAAAACTGGAATTGTGTCCAAAGTCATATTACACTAATTAGTGGCAGCTTCTGATCCTATATCTTCTGACTATGAATCCTACACTGTTTTTCACTGCACTGAATTATTCAGCTATCAGAAGCACAAGCACACAGGTGGTCATAAGAGCACACAATGAAATTGATAACCAATGGTATATAAAAGGAACAATTAATTATAGGAAAATATATGGAGGAGGGAAAATAATATGGAGGAGAGAAAATAAGAAAAGTTTGGAGTATCCACTCTACCTAGAAAACTATTAGCTATTTTTTTCCTTCTGCACAGAAGCTCTAGGCTATGGAGAATGTTCCAGAAAAAGAAAATCTCTACCTCTGCCACCATGTGTTTTAATGAGAGGATGGTAATAAGTGTCACCTTTGGTGAGAGATAAAGACTGGGCTATAGCTCGAAGGAATAGATTTGGTGAGAGTTGATTTCATACTCTTTCCATAGACCTGAGAGGCTATGAGTTGCCTGTAAATTAGAACATACTATATGAATTTTTTCTTGCACCAGAGGGCACTGTGGGTATCTCTGTCAACCTGTCTGTTGTTCTCCAGGGCAACTGGTTGCAAATTACCTCTTAACTCTATTCCTAAATAGGTACAGTGTTTTGTCATCTCTCTAGGAGTGTTTGTATTTTTGAAAATTATTTGGGATCAGCTCCCACTGACTAGCCACTCCCATTTCCTCCCTTCACAACTTCTCACTGAATCTCCTTATTAAAATTATTAATTTATTAAGCATTTAATAAATATAAATGATAAAAGTAGACCACAGCATAACATATTAAACTAAATTTTATGTAGCTCTTTATGTTTGTAAGATACTTTGATGTATTATATCATTTGATTCTCACAGTAAGTCACTATTATTATCCCCATTTTACAGAAGAAGAAACTGAGGTTGAGAGGTTCCATAAGTGGCCTAGAATCATAGTGCTAGTACACGAATAAAGCAAGACTTAAACTCAGATGTTCCTGACTGCAGGTCAGGAATTCTATCTATTACAGCACCTAGTTGCCAGTATCTCAAGCCACTGTAGGCATTTAACACTAGCACTTCCTTGTTCAATCTAGTTCCATCCTCTCTAAGGATAAAAAGGGAAAATTCATGGAGGTTCATTCTCCCAAAAGAGTTTTCATTCATAAACTTAGGGACCATTAGGACTTCATTGATGAATACAGGAACCACAGGACTGCTGGTAGTTCTCCTAAAGGGCAGATGGTCCCAGCTGGGAGATAACAGAATTGATTCTGTTTCCTCCCCTGCCTGCGCTGTCAGCAGCTTCACTTCCCCCTCATTTGATGCAGATCAAATGGTACATCAGTTTTACCTCTGTTCCTTTAGTAGAAGAAGGTAGCATTGCTTGGCTTTCATCACAATCACTCCAAAGGAAAATGACGTACAGAGGATGAGTAGGTGGCTCTTGTCTGACATCACCACTCTGCCATTAATGCTTCCCCAAAGTCTGGATCTTCCTTTAAAAAACATCACCCACCCTTTAGTAGTCACCTGTATGGGAACACTCTCAGGTCCAGGCTGGGCCAGTATGTAACCACTAGCTAGGGTACAATTGCTAAATTGACTTGGTTTAGATAAAAAAGGCAAAGATCTTCCTGGCTTTCTTAACTCCATAATGCCTGAGAAATGGCAGATACACTTCATCTCTCCATTCCCATCCTTCTCCCCCAACCTACTGAATTTTACTCTCTGAAGGGTCAGTTCAGTGTCCCAAAAGAGGATTTAATTCTCTGGTGAGTGAGGAAAAAGAAATCAGCTAACAACCTAGATGATTGTGAAGTAGATTAAAAAAAAACCAGAGAGGTATTTCATTATATCTATTTATCTACTTATTTTTAAATGCTGCTTGTTAAGGAGGATGGTATAACACTCACTTACACCTATAGGAAGAAGGCAATCAGAAGCAGAATTGGGGAAACGGGAAAGGGAGGTTAGACTGCTCTACCTTGTCCCCTCTCCCCTGGAATTGTAAGAACTGGAGGGAGCTAGACCTGGACAGATTTCCAGGTGCTTGCAATCGTATTCAGGGCCCAACTTATTTGTGTCTTCTTTAGCTTGAAGATTTTGATCTTCCAGCCTATTGATTTTGCTATTGTCAAGCTAGGTGGCCAGAGAAATGAGGAGTGCATGTTGAAAACAAACCTCCCATCTCCATTTCCCTACTGCTGTCGCTGTGAGCTGCGTAGGTGGCAGCTAAGGAGGAGATGTGAATAATTGATTTTTCAGCCTGCTCCCCAGAGTCAGTCATTTCCATCAGTCAGCAGGTGAGTGAAATTTGCTTCAATCTGGATCAGGCTCAAAGCTTGTGATAGCTTTGCTTAAGAAGGGCTGGCTTGACCTGACTGTTAATTGGCTACATTTAGAAAAGTAAGGTTTCCTCAGCCCCTTCCTTCTTGTTGCCCCATGCGCGACTCATCCCATTTCAGAGTTCATTTCTGCTCTGCTGAATGTTTTTGAATTGTTCTACTATGGGAAGTACTCTGGCTTTATACTGTCTGCAAAGATTTCTCTCTCTCTCTCCATCCTAGACTCTTCTGAGGTCCCATCCCATATCACCAATTGCTTGTTGCACATTTTGAGATGGATGTTCTTTAGGCATATCAAACTCAACATGTCCACAGCAGAACTCATTGTCTTTACCCCCACCCCCTCCTTATTTCTGCCCAGTGCACACCATGTCATCCTGGTTTACAACATTAGTGTCATCCTAGACTCCTCACTGTCCCTCTTCTCACAAGCAATCAGTTGCTATATCTTATAATTTTTTCCTTTCACATTTCTTTCTTTGACCCTTTTTTTTTCTCTCCTCATCCTGTCACTACTTTTTTCAGGCCCTCCATCACCTCTCAGATGGACAGTATTACAACAGTCTCCTAATTGGTTTCCTTGCCTCAAGTCTCTCCAGACAAATTTATCCTCCACACATTTCCAAAATAATTTTTTTTGATTATGTCATTCTCCTACTCAAATTCCAGGGACCTCTTTTACTTCTAGGATCAAATATAAACTTACATGTTTGAGATTTCAAAGTCTTTACAACCTGGTTCTATCCTAACTTTCTAGCCTCCATACATATTACTCTCTTCCATAAACTCTGTGGTCTAGAAAACTGGTTTTCTTACTTCACACATGTCTCCATTTTCTTGCCTTTTTTCCTGGCTCTCTCCCATGCCTGGAATGAACTTCATCTTTGCTTCTACCTCTCACAAGCCCTGGGTCCTTTTACAACTCAACACAAGTATCACCTTCTTATCAACATCAATCCCTTCAGTTGTTAGTGTCTCCCCCCCACCACCTCAGCAAGGTTTGTACCTATGCTGAATATATTTTTCATGACCTCATTTGAATTTACATTGAAATTATATTACAATAATTTACAAGAGGGCAGAAGCTATTTTGCTTTTGTATCCTCAGCATCTGGCACAATGTCTGGGTCACAATAAGCACTTAATAGATATTTGTAGATTTTTTGATTAATTGAAGGCACAAGTAAAAACAGGTTCTACTATCTTGGTTTTTTTCCCCCCTCTCAGATGACTAGTAATTAAAGACAGAACTAAGTAAGGTTTTTTTTTTTGTCAGTTTGGGGCAGCTAGGTAACCCAGTGGATAGAGTGCTGGGCCTGGAGTCAGGAAGACTCAGTTTCCTGAGTTAAAATCTGGCCTCAGAGACTTATTAGCTGTGTGACCCTGGGCGAGTCACTTAACCCTGTTTGCTTCAATTACTCATCTGTAAAATGAGGTGAAAGTCATGGTAAACCAATATTTTTGCCAAGAAAATGCCAAATGGGGTCATGAAGAGACTGAAACATGAAATGACTGAACAACTTTTGTCAGTAGCTACGCCCATAGTCCCAGGCAGTGATTAGTATAAAACTGCCCACCCTGTAGCTACAGATAGTCCCCCCACGTTTCTCGGAAAACTCCATCTCTATACTCCCTTTGCTGACATTGTTCCTTTTGCCTATCTAACCACTGCTAGCCACTAACTGGTTTAACCCCATTCATCAAGAAAGATTAGGAGTTGAGCAGTCTTGTGTTCAATTTTTTCCACTGAGCTTGTGTGGTTGTGGTTTGTCCTTCATTCTCGAAAAGAACCATGATATCAGGGAGATGATGACATGACTTGTAATTGACTGATTGGAGTGAGTGAGGGCTGTTCAAAGTCACCAGCCTCACTTTCTCCTCCAGAGCCATACTGGTCCAGTGACCAGATATCCATCAGGATGACTAGAGATGACCCAGGATACAGTGGGAGACTTTGACCCTTTTAAGCAAGTCTTTTCAGGTTCTCACTTTGAGTGAGGCAATGCCCATTTGATGGTCCCTTTAATAATAATAATAATAATAATAATAATAATAATAATAATAATAATAATAATAATAATAATAATAAAATCAAGGAAGGGGAAGACCCTTAAGATTGCCAGCCAAAAGAGAGATAGGTACTATTTATGTTCACCTTGAACCAGGAGGGCTCAAAAAATAATCATTAAGTGGTGCTTGGACCTGGTAAAGGAAGGTTGCCACTGAGCAGAAGTGCTAAGGAAGGTCCCAATCTGTCTATGGTTTTCAGAGAGTGGGTGACTTCTCTGTTCCTCAATTCTAGCTCTCTCTGGGTGACCACACTGAGAGGTCAGTCTAAGGAATTAGTGTGAATTTACCCAATGAAGTTAGTCCTAAAGCCCCATCTATTTGTCAGGTTTCACTCAACCCTAGTCATACCCTTGGACCTAGTCACAATGCAGTAATTTTAAAACTTTTTGAAGTATCACTTCTTTTAACAAAGAAAAAAAATTGTCATGCCACCTTTTACACTTTTATAAATAATTTTTAAATTAATATAATTAAACTTAATTGTGGAAAATTCCAAACTATTATCTAAAAGTATTCTTGAATTATTTCAATTTTTAAAAACTTTCAAGTTTTAGGGAAGACTAAAGACTATTATACTTATCAAACATTACCTATTTCAGAAATTCTTTCCTGAAACCTTGAGGGGAGAAAGGTTATTACCAAGGGGCATCAAATTCCAGAATTTAAATTAAAGTACAGGAATTTTTCAAAACTTGATGTTCCTAAGGTGAATGCTCCTTTCTCCCCTGGGCCACACATAGCATGACTCTGAACTTATATTTATCATAATTAATTTTGTATAATGTTCTTCTGTTAATGAAGGCATGGTCCTGGTAAAAGGGCAGGACCATTTCTTATTGAAATTTTGTATTTTCTACACCCTCCCACCCTAGTCCAGTGTTCTACATACAGTAGATGCTTAATAAATATTTATTGAATAGAATTTAACACCATCATGTCTGGAATGTATGTGATGCCCAGTTCCTATAAAGGAGAGAATTTGTTACCAGTAAAGGTTCTGGTATAGTATTTCAGTATGACTTCTTGTTTTGGTGTTGTAAATCTTGTCATTGTCTCTTTATCATCTGACAATTGGGATACTTGGAGAGGGTTAATAGAATAGATTGCTCTTAATGGCTTCTAATATAGCTTTTTTGTTAATGAAGATGATTTTCCTTTTTTGAAATCAGGGGTACTATCTGATGATGTCCAACAAAAGGCCTCACAACTTTCTTCCAAAAATAAATTTAATATTTCAGCGTAGAAGAATATTTTGGTGTTTTGAGTAATACATTTTTGCTAGCACTGTTTTGTCTTATGGTCCCTTATTTTTCTCAACTAGTCCTAAACTTTTTGGTAATACTTTTTTGACCACAGTGGTTTGTTAACCATACTGCATTTATTCAGTTTGAGAGTTGAGCCCTTTTTCCATCTAGATGATTTTGAAATCCCTGGTTCTTTGATTAAATAATAAATAAATGGACAATATTTCTTGAGCACCCACTATGTTCCAAGCACTGAACTAGGAACTTTGGAATATAGAGTCAAAAGTAACACAGTTCCTGCACTCAAAGAGCTTACATTCTATAACTGAAGATGAATATGCTAATATATAAGTATATACTAAGTATGTGCAAAATAAATACATTAATTTTCTGAAGGACAGGGACAGACACTGGCAATTGTCTTTGACAAGTACATATTTATTCATTTTGATCCAACATTTATTAGGTGCTATGGATACAAAGACAAAAATGAACATGTTGTGGTATGGGGTTCTGGGAACCCCAACATTTAAGGGTATAGTGTTAGCCTGGAAAGAATTTGAGCACTCAAGCTTTATTTTAGTCAAAGTAGCAAGGTTTATTGTAAAACCAACAGAGCAGTCAAGATTCCTAGTAAATATGTGCCTTGATTTGGGTTAGATTTATACTTGCATACAAAAAAATGACTCTGAGATTTGGATGGGGTTGAGGAGTGATAAATAGCCTGGGATGGCCCAGGTGTGACAGTAAAAGGACTATTAAGTATCTAGGTGGACTGGGATAGGCCAGATTCCTCAGGGGAAACACCAGGGACTGGGTCGTATGGGAAAAATCCAGTGACTGGGGTGCTGAAATGTATGGGAAAATTCAGGGTCCAGGTCCCATCACCCCATCAAACCTGTACCTACCTTCATAGAGTTTACATTTTATTGGGGGGATGAGAGGAGAAGTAAAATTAAGTGCTTAGGATATTCAAGGCACAAACAGTATTTCACTTGACCATGATGGATAATGGGGATTCAGTATATACACAGAGAAGCAAATACAAATTAATTTGAAGTGGGAGAAAGCACAAATAAGTGGGACGATCTGAGTCGGCTTCCCAAAAGAATTGGCTTCCAAGTTGAGCTTGAAGGAAGATGACAATTCTGTTTGGAGGAGCCAGGCATGGGCAGTGGTTTGTGGCTGCGTAGTTCATAATTTTCTTGGGTTAAGTAATTAACACAAAACCTAGGACTACACCTTACAGAAAGCTTCTGGCTTGCTATTCATGCTTTCCCATTCCTCCTTCACTCTCTTCACCTCTGCTTCTCATTGCCTATCTGCCCTTTCTAGTTTAATAGAAACAAAGGAGGAGAAAGAAAAGGAAGAGGAGCTATAATGGGCTTAAAAATAAGGACATCTTTAAAGCCCTTAATTTAGTTTAGTTTGTCTTTTTATTGGAGTCATTGAACTGAAGAAGTGATATTCATGGTTTAAGACAAATGGGAAATTTTCAGTGTATGTGGTACCAACCACATATTTTAAAGTAGATGAATAAGATGCTTTGAAAGAGGGACCAGAGGAATCCTGTATAAATGAAGCTATATAGAAAAATGAGTCATTAAATTATATATATATATATATATGTTTGGAAATCACCTAGCATAACTATGCCATATATGGGGCAGCTAAGTTGAATAGAGAGCTGGGCCTGGAGTCAGGAAAATTCATCTTCAAGAGTTCAAATCTGGCTTCAGATACTTACTTGCTTTGTAATGCTGGGCAAGGAACTTAAGCCTGTTTGCCTCAGTTCCTCATCTGTATAACTAACCGGTGAAGAAAGTGACAAACCACTCTAGTACCTTTGCCAAGAAAGCTACAAATCGTGTCATGAAGAGCCAAACATGGCTGAAATGACTAAAGCAACTATGCCCCATATGGAAGAGGCTCTGATAAGGAAGTGCTTATAGAGAGCATAGAACATTGTGAATAACTTAGAGGAGGTAAGACTAGAGTTTTTCTTATGTTATTGCTATTTAAAAGCATTTAGTCAATGAAAGTTGCTCATGAGAAATCCATGTTCGTCAACGGGGTATAGTTAAAGGAGGTCTTTTAAAACATGATATAGACTTCTTGAATTAGAACTGCTTCAGATATCTAGTAAAAAATCAGTCCTATTGACCCAGGATTTTTCTTTTTTAACCAGGTGGTTCACAGATGTACAATATTCACCTTGTTTCCTACCCACTGTTATGCACTGTGACTGATTCTGAGCCAATAGATTAGTGGCTATTCTCTTGGTGAGTGATGTAGGATCTATTCTTTGATTCATTAACTTCCCTGGATTCTTGATGTTTTGGCTCATTGAGGTAATACTCCTAATGGATTTGTAATGCCATCTTCATGAATTATTCTCACCTGTGTTTGTAAATTTCAGCATTATATGAACGTATTATAGTTTCTAAAAAATGTGGCCACAACAACCATTCACGTCCATGACTGTAAGCAGATCTTTTTAGTTGCCTCTTTGTTATTTTCCCTTGTTATTGTCTCTTTGTAGGGACCACATTGAAGAAAATCAGCAGATGAACAGACTGCTGCTGGTGTGGTGGGGCTTTTGTCTGTGCCTGTATGGTACTGTAAACATGAACAGTATTTCATTGACCCCCCCAGTGCTCATTATTTGAGGCCATTTCCTCAGCATGTTATCACAGAATACTAAGGTAAAGTCGAGATTACTATTACTTGAGAATGAAATGGAGAATAAAAGAACCTATTCTTCTTTGTGGAAAGAAAATTTGACCATGCCCACATAGAAGGAAATCACCACAAAAAGACCATACATTTTATCTAAACAGATCTATTTACTGGAATATAATATATACTCAATCCTTGATTCCCCCCTTCCCACCACTTCTACCTCCCATCTGGGTCAAAGTCTGTTTCTGTCTTCTTTGGTTTTCAATTATTTCCCCATCATATATTTTTTGAAAATATTAAAGGGTTGTTTCTCTTAGTTTATATGTATTTCATTAAAATTCTACAGGTACTACATAATGTGAAAAATGATTTTTTAGTAATCAGTATCTTAGACACTCAGAGCTTCTACTCCCAACCCCCTTCTTTAAAGTCCTTTAGAAGGACATTCTGATAATGAGATTGCATTGAATCTCCTTAGCCTAGTCAGACACTAACCCCAGCCTGAAATGATTTAATCAAAGGTATGGAAGCTCCACTGTGCTCAGACTT
>JAQQSW010021463.1:0-10653 GCA_028646575.1 Pseudocheirus occidentalis
TGGAAGCACACATTTCAGTAAAGGGACAGGGACAGGGTAGAGAACAGAACAAGGGAGGGTAGGATAGGAAGGAGGGACATATAATCAACCTCTCACAATATGTCCACTGTGGAGATGTCCTGCTAATTACACATGTACAGCCTGTATTGAATTGCTTGTCCTTCCAGTGGGGGTGGTGACAAGGGAGGAACCAAAAAAATCTAGAATTTAAAGCTTTACAATCAAATGTTAAAACAACAACAACATATATATATATAATTTTTATTAACCACATGCAACTGGGAATTAAGACATACAGGGACTGGGGTAGGGAGACCCTCCCTGCCCTACCAGAAAGTTAGAGGGACATTGGAGGAGGGCATAAAAGAGAGCAGATCTGGGGAGGGGCTTTACAGTGGGATCGCCATTTTGGGGTTGGGGGTAGGGGAAAGACAGGGATAAAATTTGTAACTCAAAATCTCATGGAAATGAATGATGTAAACAAGAAAATAAATAAATTAAAAAAGACAGTAAGTGAATAAGTAGGATTTTGTCATTTGAAAAATAAGTCAAGCTTTGCAAACTCTTTAAAGAACATTTCAGTAAGAAGGATTTATTATTAATTCCTATTAGCAGTATGGCTTGCTGAAAATTGTGTAATAAATATGAGTATGTAGTAAGCTGAATGGAATAATTTTAAGGGAAATGCCTTTTTAAAAACATAAATCTTGGGTTAAAATTTCAAATATTATTTATAGTTTTTATCCCTTTAGTCATCATTGAAAATCACTTGCTATGATGAATTTGGGGGGGGTGTTATATTCTTTGTTATATGACATCTTTCTGTTCATTTAACAGCAGTGTTGTTCTATTTCACCCACGCTACAAGTGCGATTGCCATTCACAAACCCTATCCTAAAATGGACCATTTCTGGAGTTTGATTTTTGCCCCGGACCTTGTTCGCATCCTTATGGTTGCCTTTTCCAGGGGCTCAAAATATTGAATGGCAAACAGTTTTTTGAATCACCAAAGTATAACAGCTCTCTCTTAATTTATAACCTTGATGTGCATTCTAAAATTAGTAACTGCTGAAGTAGCAGAATCAAAATTGTGAAGTTTGGATCTAGTCAAAGGGCTGCGCTTGGACCTAGGGCCACATGTGGTCTCGAGGCTGTGGCTTCCCCGCTCAATTGTAAACTGTTTTAGGTATAACAAATATTGCCAGTGAAGTGACAAATGATAATGTTTTTCTTAGGGGATTAGATATAAAATATATATTAAAGAAGACACAATCTCTTTACTCAAGAAACTTATAATAAAATCTTATAAATACACATATTTCTTTGTTTCTCCAGGGTGCCTTGTATTGTCTACTTGGAAACCACAGTGGAGTGTGCCTAGCAAATCTTCATGACTGGGATTGTATTGTACAGACATGGCCAGCAATTGTTTCTTCAGGGCTAAGCAAAGCAATGTCCCTAGAAAAGCCTTCAATAGTCAGGCTATTTGATGATCTTGCAGAAAAGATTCATAGGCAATATGAAACAATTGGACTGGATTTCACAGTAAGCAAAAACATTTTATTTACAAGAATTGTTTTCAGCTCAACTATATTCCAGGTTATTTATATTACAAATTAATTCCTTTGTTTAATTTGGAGTCAGACATCCAGATTCAAATCCTGACTAAGCTGCCTCTGTCACATAATACATACTCACCTCATCCTCTATGGGCCTTGATTTTCCTTGTCTGTAAGATGAATCTATAGGATTAAAATCTCTTCCAATTCTAAGTCCTATAATCCTTTTATTTTTTCTTTTAAAAAGGTTCCACAGACATGTGTTGCAATAGGTGTCTTAATCCAACAGTCTAAATACCCCTCTGCCAATCAGCCATTGCTTAGTCCAGAAGAGATTCAGTTAGGAATTCAGCGACAGCAAGAAAAGAATGCTGAGGCCTTACAGTAAGTAATTTAGGTTAATGTAAATTATATACTCTTAATGCATCTCTTAAATTCGGGCATGTTAACTTCTTTATGTGATCGCCATAGTTTAAACCACAACAAAATGTGCTATGTCTTTTTTTGCTTCATTTAATTTTCCTTTGATTTTGGTTGACACTATTTTGAAAACTGTTTCTGCTGCATTATTTTATACACACACACTTAAAATCAAAGGATATGTAATATGCAAATCTTACCTTTCCTGTCTGTTAAGTACTAACTGCTTAAATTCTGTAGTGATCATTTTATCATTACATTTCATGATACCAAAAGCCCTTCAGTTAGAATACTAGTAGGTGTTCTTATTTAATTACTAAATTAATGAAAAGAATATTCATAAACCAATCACTTTTTTCTAAGATTTGGTTTTTAAAAATTTAAGACCTCATGTTATAGATTAACATGTTTCTCTGAAAAGTATGTGCCTGATGATAGAAAGTATTCATGAATTTGTCATGTTTGTTGATTTGAGCCTAATTGAAGGCTAGTTATTCTATGTGACTTGATGCCCAGCTTTGTTATATTATGTAGTATTTAAATACAGATTAAATGATATGCTTGTTCTTTTAGGAACTATGAAAACTTGGTACATACTTTGTTAGACTGTGTGGATCAAAGAAATCTGTAAGTGTTCCGTGTATTTACTTTTACATTCTTCTATTCAAGACAAACATTTGACTTTGATTTTCCAGGGTTTGTTTAAATTGCATGCAAATTACCTCTTTCACAGTTAAGAAGCCCTTATGACAGTTTAAGTCCTGAAACCTGGGACATGTAGTTCCAAGGATGTGATTTGTCTCATCTTCAGATGAATTTTTTTCATCTTTGACTTGGCCGTGCATATTGAATAGCACAAGATAAGGGGAATTGTAAATCTATTTAAATATAAAGGTCACTTTCTTGAAAAGGGTCAGGAATGGGAGAGGAATTAAGAAGCAGAGGAAAAATCGGAAGCTTGTTTGTAATTTTTGGTAAAATGTTTGTTGTATTTGTCATTAAGAGGTTTTGGCTACTTGGTTTTTATAATATGTTACAGTTGAGGATATATTGGTGGTTATAAGTCATGAATTTTATTTTCTTTTCTTTAAGCCCCTGGAAATTTGAACATATAGGCATTGGCTTTCTGTCCCTGCTGTTGAGAGATGACCGAGTTCTGCCTCTTCGTGCCATAAAATTCTTTGTACAGAGTCTCAACCATGATGCAATAGTGGTTCGCAAGGTAGGCTTGATTTCAGATAAAATTTGAAGTTTTAAGATTTTTTTTAACTGAAACTTGAGTATTTTCCTATTAAGGAAGAACCAGAATTTAGAAATATTTCAAAGGACCACATTGCATCAGTTGTTACAATGCATTTTGTTTTAATTTGTAAAGCAAAGAAAATGTAGTAGCATCAAAGTTTTTATTTCAAAGTAAAATCATTACTATCAGCTTATAATTGTTTTTAAAATATATTTGCATAGATAGGAGAAATTATAGTAGAATTGTTTTTATAAAACAAATTTTGAATCAGGTGATACACCTGGTTTTTCTAGGGTTAAAGTATCTCATTGTCAGCTGCCCATTCATTTTTACTTTTGATTTCTCTGTCCCTTTTGGCAAAGTGTCAGAGTGTCATTAAGTGTCCTGTAACTTTCTGGGATAGCAACTTAGGTGTCTTGAACTTTTAGCTCAAGTGTCAAGGGAATATATTGAAACAAATAATTTATCCCAACCTACATGTAGTCCACTTTCTGGTTTTCCTGTTTATTGGTTGAATCTGAAATGTTTTCTTCTTTTCTTCATTGTGAAGGAAATATAACTAAACTGAACCAGTCATTTGTACTTCCAAAGCAAAATTTCTACATTCTTCTTTGAACTGATTGAAACAGATTACGGTGGGAATGGTCCATGCCAAAGTCTTGGATGGAGTTGCACGCTAAAGCCATTCCACTGAACATGTAGAATTTGAGGGATTTCCCTGTTCTCAAAAAGAAAGAGAATCTGGCCTCTGCTGATAGCATGGTATGCAAATACTTACTAGGTTTTAAAAAATTAATGAAGTCAACTTAAAGATTTCTTTTCTAGATGGCTATCTCAGCAGTTGCTGGCATTCTCAAGCAGCTGAAGAGAACACACAAAAAGCTTTCCATCTGCCCATATGAAATCAGTAAGTGCCACCTAAAATAATTTAGCTCCTCTTTGATGTTTTCAAATGTTTTCATTCAAATTTTCTCAGAGTGGATTCACTGAATCCATAGATAATTTCCTCAAGGATAAATATACCAAACCTTTTTGAGCATCTGATGTGTTTTCATTTTTTAAACTCTAATAAAATACATTTTAAAAACTCTGTTGAGTTTACTTTCCAAAATAATTCAATGATAAAATGAAAAGCATTCATTAAAGGAGATTCAATATTTGTTTATATTTATATATTAAATATAAGTATGTACCTTTTGTGCATTCCTGGTGTTTTCTGTGCATTAAATATTCAGCAATAGAAGGGTTTTCTAGTCTGATTTAGGGCCTGATTAATTATGATCATCTGTTAAACCTTATTTCAAAAACTTGAAATGCATTTTTTAAAATTTCCTTTGGTTGCCACATTTTTATATTCCTACTACAACCACTCTCAGTTTGCTTTAAACAGGAACCTAAGGTGTAATTTTTCCTTGGGCCCATTTGTTTTGCTAAAGCAGCACATAAATCTGTCACTTTAATTTGCATTTATTTTAACAGTGGTTACAAAGAAGTTTTTAAAATTTTACATGAGTGAAAGATAATACAAATTCTGTTCTCATATTACTCTTACTTGAGACGTGTCTAGATTTGTTTTCATACTCAATATGATAAAAAATTGACATTAATTTTAGCTATTGAAGTAGACATGTTACTATATTAGATAAATGGCAGAGAAGTGTTTGTCATACAAGCAGCAAGTCAATTGGCTTCTTTTATCCTCAAGTTTTTATAATCATAATCATAATAATGACAATAACAAATGACAGTTATGTGGTACTTTATTTTTGTAAAGCACTTTAAAAATATCTGATTTTATCTTTACAACAGCTCTAGGAGGTAGGTACTTTTATCTTATGAGGCAGATAGCAGCAGTTAAGTAACTTGCCCAGAGTCTGTATGAAGTCATATTTAAATTCAGATCTTACCGACTCCAGGTCTAGTGCTCTATCTACTATGCCACCTAGCTCCTTTTTATCTCTAAAATAAAGAAGTTGTGTTAGATATTCTTGCATAACAGGCCTATGAAGTAGGTAGGTATTATCTTAATTATACAGATATAGAAATTAAGTGATTTATCCAAGTTCACAAGCTAGGAAATAAATGCTTGAGGCAAAATTTGGACTTTAGTCTTCTGATCTCATCTAGTACTATCCTTTTTATCCCCACTACTTCTAAAAGAACATGGCACTTGAAGGTTTTATAGAGGTCTCTACAAACATTGTTTTGTGATTTCATGTAGTTTAAAGACTCTGAAATGTCGGGGTGATAAATTTATTTTTTTGCATTGAGTATAAATCTGAAAAGTCTTAGCCTATTCCTTAAATCACACTTTTAAGTTTAAAAAAAAATAAATGAAGCAAATATTTCTGGGAAAAATATAAGTGCCTATAAAACTACAGGTTAAATAAATTACACTATAGGTGAAAAGTTAGAAATAAGTGTTTAAAAAGGAATTTTAAAATACATAAAATATAAATTTTCTTTTTTTAGGTACTACTTCTAAACCCTCCTGCATTCTTGCTGGTGACAGACCTGATAACCAATGGATGCATTATGATAGTAAAAATATACCAAGAACTAAAACAGAATGGGAATCGAGTTGTTTTGTGGAGAAAACACACTGGGGATACTATACCTGGCCTCAGTGAGTCTTAATAATGTGGATATTTGTAACTTCCTTTCGTTGAATAACTACTTTTGACTTAATTGTAGTATTTTAAGACCCTCTAGAACAGTGATTCTCAACCTTCCTAATGCCGTGACGCTTTAATACTCATATGTGGGCATATATGCATGTGGGCGGACCCACCTAAAGATGGATAGAGGAGTAGTGTCTTGGTTCCTAAGACCATCGGAAATATTTGTTTTCTAATGGTCGTAGGCGACCCTTGTGAAAGAGTTGTTCGACCCCCAAAGGGGTCATGACCCACAGGTTGAGGACCGCTGCTCTAGAAGGTATAAATCAAGAGATACACACAGGTTCCAGTGAAAAATAGCTAAGGTAGTTGTTTCTAGCACTTTTTTTCGTTACTCAGTTTTTTCTGCTGGAAGGAATCTGGGAAATGTTTCTAAAGATTTCAGTGTAAATTCAAGAAAACATTATTAAAATAATGGTTAGAATTCATCTGGAAAAGACAGCAGTAATCATGAAAGACCAGTATGGCTTCATCTAAAGCTAGTTAGTCATGCAAACTAATTTCTTAAAAACTGATTTATAGGTGTTAAGATTAGAAGAATATTCCTTCTAGTCTTGAAGTCCCACCCTCCACAAAGAAGCCTTTCCCAGCCATTTCTAATTTAGTACCTTCCCTTTGAGATTACCTCCAATTTATCTTGCCTGTATCTTGTTTGTGTATACTTCATTGTTGTCTCCCCTGTATTAGAACAGTAGCACTGTTCCCTAGTTGGGCCACATCTGGATACTTGTGTTCATTTCTGTATACCACATATTTAGAAGATCATTGATAAACAGGAATATAACCAGTATAGTGAAGGATTTCATGATAATGCAGTATGAGAACTACTGTAAAGGAAATGGGGGTGTTTACCCCGGAGAAAGGAAGACATAAAGGGGAAACCATTTATGGCTATCTTGGAGGGATGTATTTTTAAGCTTGGGAGAATGGTTAAACTTATTCTACTTACCCACAAAGCAACAATGAGTCGAAATTGCAAAAAGGCAAATTTAGGATTGATGAAAAGAAAAACTTCCTACAGAGTTTGAGATAACCCAAAGTAAAATAATAGTATGTTCCAAGTGGGAATGGTTTCACTCAATGAGATCTTCAAGCCAAGGAAGTTCTTTTGTAGAAGAGATTCTTGCTTCAGATGTACATTGGACCAGATGATATTGTGACTCTTTTTTTCTCTTTTCTTACCAGTGTTTTGGGCCTGCCCATAGGTACTGCTTGACTTCTCCAGTAGCAGGATTAATAAAGTTGTTGATCACTCCTTTAAATCATTACATTGGTCTTAGTGGAGTGTTTTACTTAAACATTATTTGAGAGATGAGGTTCCTCTATTAGAGTTACTTTCAGTAATCCGTTATATAGTAACCAGAAAACTCTCTTATTATTTTCTACAGCTTTGTTTCTGTGAGAAATGCTAAAGTATCAGTCACCCCAAAAGTTTGTTCCAGCTCTAAAATTCATTTTGTCATCTGTCTATATGTCCTCTTTCTCCAGCTGAGTTCTGAGCTCCTAAATAGTTGAAATTATTTATTTTACCTCTTTGCATCTCCCTGTAATTTGGTTCCCTACACAGAGTAGATAAGTCAAATTCTCTTGGTAATGCTGGCACACATTTGTAAAGCTTTATGTACCCATAGCTAAAATGCAGTAGCATGTTTTCCTTGGTTCTATGCTAATGTATGTGCTTTTTATATTTATATATGTATGTGAGGGTTAACATATGTATTATATGTGTATAATATTTATTTATTTATAATTTGTTTAAATTTAGGAATATGGTTGTTTATGCACCTGCAGAAGAGCAACCCAAGCTGGGCAGAAGTCGGGAAGATATGACAGAGGTAATCTTTTATTTTTATAATACATAAACAGGTATTGAAGATGACTCAGTAGCACCTTACTTTTGACAAAAATTCCTCTTTTATCTCAGGTTGGCTGTGACTAAAAGCCATTATTGAATTCTTATTATAAAACATATCCTTTCTCTGTTTCCTATCCCTTCCTTTCTTGTTGGGAGTCTTTCAGTTGAGCTAGTTTTTGGTCACTTTATGTTCGTAGGTATTCCCAAATTATAGTCTATAATACACAGTTTAGGACTCGATTATATGTCATTTCATCTTTTTTTTTTTTTTTTTTACTGATTGTGTGTCCTAAATTCTTTAATCTTTGAGGCAAAAAAACTCATACGTTCTTCTATAGTAGTCTTCCATTGAACATTATACTTAACTGGTTGTTGTGAGGAAAAAGCATTATAAAATATAAATTACTATATAACCCTAAGCTTTCTTAGTTAATTGATTCAAATTGAATACTTTATTATCCCTTGCCTAGAGCAGCTCTGTACTTAACAAGCTGTCCAGAAAACTTGATTCTATCAGAATTTTGGGTAGATCCATTTATGAAAACAAGTTAGAATAAATTATATTGAAATTTTTATTTTCTGATAATGAGAAATTTACATATTTTAAAATTATTATTTTGAGTATTTTCTAAGTTACATGATACCATAATTGCTTAAGTCTTTCAGCAAAAAAAAAATATAGATCTTAATTCACAGTAAAAGTATTTGGGATCTCATACTTGTGACATGAAGATTTGAATAAAAGTAAGTTAGCTGCACTTGAAGGCTTTGAATTTAAATAGTTCCCTTAAGAAAGTAGAAAAAGTGTGGTTTATTTCTAAGATAAAATTTTCATGACAGTAATACAACCTACCTCTGCAGTATTGTTATTATTAGCTATCAGCAAGTATTAAAAGGAGAATTTAGAATTTGTATTAATGGTTTTTTGCATTTTAAACTGTTTTAATATTTTTTTTCTCCTTTGTAGGCAGAACAGATTATTTTTGACCATTTTTCCGATCCTAAATTTGTTGAGCAATTAATAAATTTTCTATCTTTAGAAGACAGAAAAGGAAAAGACAAATTTAATCCTCGTCGGTTTTGCCTCTTCAAGGTAACTAAAATGTCATTATATATCAGCTTTATGGCTTTTGATTGAAAGGTACAGCTTGTGGGACATTTTAAGATGTGTACTTTGGAGTGCTTAAAATTCTTAGTTTTCTATGTGTTTGTAGAGAGTATGATCATTTTTAAAAAATCATATCTACTCAGGAAATCACAGTAAGTATTATTTTAATGAACTTAGGGTGATGATGGCTGTCCTTTTTAATAAAGCCAAACCTTTGGTATTATTTATTTATGAACTTTTGCACTCATCACTGAAAATGTATAATTTACACATTACATAAAATTCTTTTGTTTATGAAGCATTCTTAAAGTGTTCATTAATTTTGGTATCCCTGTGTATATATTTTATTTCAGGTGAAAGGTTAGTAAGACTCTTTGTTCTCCAATTTTTAAATAAAAACAGAAGATTTCAGCAGTAATAATGTAAATCATTTAGAAAATTAGACAATACATGAAGGTATACTTTTGAATAATTGTGTTTTTCCTTTTAATTATTCTAACAGGGTGTGTTCAGGAACTTTGATGATGCCTTTTTGCCAGTTTTGAAGCCTCATTTAGAACGTCTAGTTTCAGATTCACATGAGAGTACCCAACGGTGTGTGGCAGAAATTATAGCTGGCTTGATTAGAGGTTCTAAGCATTGGACATTTGAAAAGGTGTGTGTCTGTCTCTCTATGTTGTGTGCATGTGCACAACACTTCTAATAATTTTCATTTCCTTATCAGTCATGTACTTCCCAAGTAATACAGTGCTATATTTTTAAAATTGAAACTATACAGTTAAAAATATATACTTAAATGTGCTTTATTGTTCTCTTCTTTTCAACTGTTTTCTTTATTCGTCCCACTTCTGATCCAGGGTCAACAATGAAGGCTTGATATGATGTAACAATTGGCTTTCCTTAGAATATTAGAATTTGGGGCTGCTTAGTGGCACAGTGAATAGAGCACCAGCCCTGGAGTCAGGAGGACCTGAGTTCAAATCCAGCCTCAGGCACTTAACACTCATTAGTCTTGTGACCTTGGGCAAGTCACTTATCCCCAATTCCCCTGCCTTCCCCCCTCCAAAAAGAAAAAAAAAAGAATTATAGAATTTAAGCTCACTTTAAACTGACTAAACTCTTTAACAGTTGTGTTAAAATTTCTGTTTTGCAAAACTTCTGAAGAAAAAGAGCTAAGAAATTCCCATTTACAATTCTTCATTTTTTCCAGGTAAATGAAAACTTAAGTTTTGAAAATATGATGTTTGGGGGGCAGCTAGGTGGTGCAATGAACAGAGCGCCGGTCCTGGAGACAGGAGGACCCGAGTTCAAATCTGGCCTCAGACACTTAACACTTACTAGCTGTGTGACCTTAGGCAAGTCACTTAACCCCAATTACCCCTCCAAAAAAAAAAAGATGTTTGGGATAACAGTAACCTTTATCTTTTGTTTTGATTGAGTAGGTCGAAAGACTTTGGGAGCTTCTGTGTCCCCTGCTTAGAACAGCATTATGTAACATTACCGTGGAAACATATAATGATTGGGGAACTTGTATAGCAACTTCCTGTGTAAGTTCTCTTGCTACCTTCTTTTCTTTTGAGAATTTGTTAAATAAAACCAAATAGTGGTCATGGTCTGCACCATCATTAAATCACTTTTAATGAAAGAGAATTGCCATTTTAGTCAAATAAAATGTTTTTTTTTAATCATAAATTTTCCTTGATGACTTAAATTCCCCCAATATTGACTAATCTGATAAAATTGCATTTAAGTTTGCTAACAATCTTTGAAAAAAATCCATATATATATAT
>JAQQSW010021464.1:0-10652 GCA_028646575.1 Pseudocheirus occidentalis
GGAGGAGCTCCCTGCCCTGCTAGAAAGCTAGAGAGGTGTTGGAGGAGGGCATAAAAGGGAACAGATTGTGGGAGGGGCCTTACAGTGGGATCAATGTTCTGGGCTGGGGGGTAGGGACAAAAAGGGGAGAAAATTTGTAACTCAAAACCTTGTGGAAATGAATGATGTAACCAAGAAAATAAATTAAAATTAAAAAAAAAACAAAGTGAGCCCCAAAGCAAAACCTCACCTCAGGTAGTATATATAACCTTCTCCAGGGTCAGAGAACATCACAACCCTCATAACCCACTTGACTACAAAATAGCAAAATCTATGACTTCCTGAAAAACCAGTCTCCCACTACAGGCTCCATGTGACTACATTCACCTTATTAGGGGTTGGAGTGTATTTTAAAATCAGGAAAGGTCTTCAAATTCACCTAGCTTCATTAAGGGACAGTGAAGTTCTTCAAATTCCTATTACAATTACAGTCAGAAAGATTCAAGTGGAATTGAGAGTATTCTGTTCTTCTGCTCTCAGAAATGCTCCTTTTTAGTATTTAAATTTATCTATTAATCTCTATCTCTGTCTGTCTATCTATCTATCTATCTATCCATCTATCTACTTACTTATCTATGTGTTTATTTATTTGGCATGGACCTGTGATTTAATCTGTTTAGGGACCTCACTGAAGATAACATTTCCTCTACCAATACATATAGCAACTTTTCTGCAACCTAAAATCTTGAATGAGATTTTTGGGGCACTGGGATGAGTCAGATGTAAGACTCAAATTCATCTGATTTTATCCACTATAGCACAATGCCTCTCAACACTTTGCTCTACTGTGTTATTGCTCTGACTGTCCAGGCTACTAATTGGGGATTGGGGGAGTTTCTGGTAAGCCCTCAGGAAGTGTCACCCTTTACTGCCATTTATGATTAAGGCTGGTGTGTGCTTAGTACATTTTTTCATCATTCAAAGAAATGGAATAGTTTGATGGCTTCCATGCAGCATATCTCAAAACTTTAACCTCCTCAGTTTATCATCATTTGATTCTTATATTGTGTTTTACAAGTTAAAGAGTATAGATAGTATGGTGACTTTTAGCAAGTATTGCATAAAATGAAAAAATATTTTAAATTAATTTTTAGTTTTTAGCACTCATTTCTATAAATTTTTGAGTTTTAAATTTTCTCCCTCTTCCTCCACTCCTATCTCCTTAAGATGGCATGCAATCTGATATCACGTCTACTCTGTGTGTGTATGTCCATGTGTGTGTCTTCACATTAAATATATTTTAACATTTGTCATGTTTTAAAGAAGAATTGGGACCAATGGGAGGAACCATGAGAAAGGAAAAAGAAAACAACATCAACAACAAAAAAGAGAGAACAAATATGCTTCAATCTACATTCAGACTCCTTAGTTCTTTCTCTGGATGTGGATGGCTTTATCCATCATGAATCTTTTGGATTTGTCTTAGATCTGTGCATTGCTGAGTCTATGAATGTTAGTCATCGTACAATGTAGCTATTACTCTGTACAATGTTCTCCTGGTTCTGCTCACTTCACTCAGCATCAGTTCATACAAGTCTTTCCAGGCTTTTGTGAAGTCCACCTGCTCTTCATTTCTTATAGCTCAATAGTATTCCATTACATTAATATACCATAACTTATTCAGTCATTCCCCAATTAATGGGCATCTTCTTTTTGTGGTTTAAATTGAAGGACACCAAAAAGTTGTGGTTTAAACCCAGGGATGCCAAAAACTGTTGCAGTGGAGCTTTGCCCACCCAAAAACTGTTGAGGATTCATGATGTGTTATCTAAAAGAATTCAGAGTCATACCATCTCTAATCCAAGTATAGGCATTTATTGAGATTGACGCTTCTCATGAAGTGGGCTGAGTTCCAAGAGGAACCAGCAACTTTAGAGAAAGCAAGATGGATTTTTATAGGGTAAAGATGAAATTACATAACAGAAATGTACATAGAAAAGAGAAGCATCATTAATATTAAAAAGGCAGGAGGAGTTTGTTAAGGGATTAGGTAATTGAGGAGTGGTCCCATCTATGGTTCGTTAGTTAAACATGCTAGTCATTCTGCCCTCCAATTGGCTAGCTATTGTGGTCCTGTCTGGTTAAGACAGATAGTTAGAAATTATGGTCCTGTTTTGGGCTAGATGGATGATGTGATTGTGATTGACTAGAAGAACACAATTGTTTCTGTGGCAATGGGTCTGGAGGTAGTGACTAGGTAGGGGGAGTAGCTGGGTTTCCATCACTTGGACATGCCTACTGTTTCTGTGGGTACTAAGAGTTAGGGGACACCCTATTGCTTCAGTGAGCAGTAAGGCATGTATGAAGAAGTTAGGGTATTGGCGGGAGTGGGGGTGGAGGATTAGGTACAGTGGGATCTGCTGTTCAAAGGAGCAAGGCCTATAATGAAGTTAGAATATTGGGACTGGGGGCAGCTTTATTAGGATTCCATCACTCTCAATTTTCAATTCTTGGCCAGCACAAAAAAGAGCTGCTATCAGTATTTTTATGTGTGTGTCCTTTCCCTTTTTTCTGATATCTTTGGGGTACAGACTTAGACTTGTTATTGCTGTGTCAAAGAATATGCACAGTTTTCTAGCCCTTTAGGGATAGTTCCAAGTTGCTCTCCAGAATGGTTTGATTAGTTCACAACTCTACCAACAATGCATTACTGTTCCAATTTTCCCACATCTTTCAATATTTATCATTTTCATGCTTTGTCATGTTAGTCAATCTGATAGGTATGATGTGGTACACAAGATTTGTTTTGATTTGAGTTTCTCTAATCAGTAATGATTTAGAGCATTTTCATATGAATCTAGATAGCTTTAATTTCTAATAAAATATTTTAAGAATAAATTTATTTTATCCATTTGTGACATGTGTAGCCTTTGTCAGTTGCCTGCCCCTTTCAGAAACAGTCTAAGACTGTTTAAAGATATGATTTCATGACAAAATAAATTTTACTGGACTTGGGAGCTGGCACCATATGCTCTGGTTTTGGAATCCAGAAGTCTATTTTACCATGTTTAGTCCATGTTTCATTTTGGTCCTACCTTTTGCATATGCCATTAAATATTGGGAAGGTTGGGCAGGAAGACTATGATAAATTGTGAGAAATTTTAAGATCTGTTTGATAATTTTTTAAAATTCTTACTTGACAATACATTTCTGGCTCTCCTGAATCCCATTGCTTCATTGTTACTGAATTTATTCTCTTGACACAATCCTCCTCTTATCTAAAGCACTGTCCCAAACTAAGTTTTTGTTCATCTGATAACTGACTGTATTCATCCTACTAAGTCTTTCTTTCTGACCTTTAGCAGTCTAAGACTGTATCACTATGAACTGTTTTATCCACATGAAACCCAGCCTCAATGGCATTGAATTCTATGGTAAACCCAACTAACATCATGGAAACCTCTTGGCCACACAAGACATAGGTTGTACCTCTGGGTGGGTTCCATGAACAAGAAGACATTATCTTGACCTCAGTACTATAATGGGCATGGAAAGATACAAAAATATATAATATATGATTCTTACCATAACAAGTCAGTAGTTTTAATAAAAAAGGAGTGGTACATCCCTCATGTAAATACAACATTATCCACAGAAAAGAAGGAAGATAATGTGACAAGTTCAAGCAGATCATTTGGGTTAGCTCTTATTGATGTCAGAGTTGTTTGAGTGGGTGGGGTGGAAAAAGAGGAGAAAAGAAATGATCAGAGTGAAGGTAACAACTTGTGAAAGATGATAGATGGGAAGGAAGGAAGGAAGGAAGGAAGGAAGGAAGGAAAAAATACATACATTTATTAAGTACTCCAGTGCTAAGCTTTGGGAATATAAATACAAGAGAAAAATAACTTCCATTCTAGTGGAGCAAAACCTTACATAAAATGGTAACTGAAAAGGGAAGTTCTGAGAGTGAAGGTCTGAAGTTAGTTTGGCATATGAGAATACATCCTCAAATGAAGATTCTGTAGAGGAACTCACCAAGTTGAAGAGGAGGCATTGCCAGTATGAAAGACTGGTGGGATGGATGCAGAGAAGTATTCTGATGAATCATGAGTTCAGATGATTTGAATATAGCATGACTGGTGAGCTGACAAATAAGTAGTACAGTGGATCCAGGTTTTGGGCCTGGCGTCAAGAAAATAAGTGAAATCCAGCCTCAAATACTAAATATCTATGTGACAAGTCACTTAACCCTGCCTGCCTCGGTTTCCTCACCTGTAAAATAGGAATAAAATAACACCTACTTCCCAGTGTTGTTGTGTGAACCAAATGAGATAATATTTATACAATACTTAAGACAGTATCTGGCACGTAATGGGGTTCAATAAATGCATATTTCCTTTATTCCTTTTCCAATATTTTCCAGGAAAATCAGACTAAATTGTAACATCAATTTTGGCACTCTATAGATGATTGATTAGACTAAGTTTGCAGTCAATATCCTCAAAAACATAAGATAATATTTGTCAAACACTCTTAGCACAGTGCCTGGCACAGAGCATGTAGCTCTATAAATACTTCTTCCCCTTCCTTGTCCTTCAGTGCAGCTCATGCATCCATACTTGTGGGAGGTACCTGTCACTTTGTCATTTATGTTTCACCCTGGTGTTTTTTTTCCTTTGGAAATTAAACTCTAGGAGACTGGTCTTCTGACTGTTCCTCAAAGACAAGAGCTCTCTAAAAGGAGATTTCATTTGGTCTTTTTCTATGAATAGTGGAAATGAGCTGGGAACATGACTTAGACTAATCAAATCATAAGATAAATCAATCTTTGATAAATTATGGTCTATAAGGTTTATTGCCAAGTTATATGAATATCTTTCTGATGCCATCTTCATCTTATATTAAAGGATTAGTTGGAGGAAACTGATATAGTCCCTGACATAAAGGAGTTTATGTTCTAAGAGGGGAAATATTTCACATACAGTTAACTCTTAATTATGTAAGCATGGATTAGCTGCAACATTTTTTTTTAGAATCTAGTTAAAAGGATGAAAAGCAGCTTTTTTACAACAACTATAAACAAAGACTATTTAGAATTTCTTGCAGCACCAAAGTTTAATGTCATTTTTTCATTATATTTCTTTTTAAAGAGGCATCATGGCCTAGTAGATAGAGTTTGGCGGTTGGAAGCATCAAGCCTTCAATTCACATCTTACGTCTGATACCTATTGACTGGGTGTAGACTCAAAGGCATACCTACCAAATAGCAGTCTATGTTGGAAGAGAACTTGCTCACCATCAACTTCTTCAAATACCAGATGAGATAATACATCATGATCTAGAAGTCTCAGAATAGCTATATGCTTTATATGCTATTATAGTTTAAAGCTCTGCTAAGAAATTTTAGACCACCCACCTGTAAAAAGAAATTGTTTTGTACGTACTAAAAGTGCTAGATTAATGTTAACTAGGCAAGGGTGAAGCTGTCAGGGTGGTACCTCCTTCTGATGCTCTTACTGCACTCAAGCCCCTGACAGTGGATGCACTTTTAGAGACCAAGTAATATTCCATCCTGATCACATACCACAGCACGTTTAATCATCCCCAAATTGACTGTCATCCTTAACAATTTCTAGTTCTTGGCCACCAGTAGCTATAAGTATTATAGAATTTAGAGGTGTTTTGTTTTGTTTTTGTTTTTCCTTTTTCCCTAATCATCTTGGGAAATAGACCTACTAGCCATATTATTCTGTTAAAAGGTATAGCCAATTTAATTATTCTTTGGGCAAAATTTCAGATTGCTCTCCAAAATGGTTGAACTACTTTGCTTTTCTAACATAATCCCAAAATGCTTTCTGGAATAGTTGGACCTCACAGTTCTGCCAACTATCTATCTAACAATAATTCCTCCTATATCGATAATTCCCCTCTAAGATTTTTAAGTTTTAAATTTTTATTTAAAAATTTATGGTTTTATATATAGAATATATTTCTATTTTTAAATTTTCATTTCATTGTTATTAGTAATTTGGAATAATGTTTCACATAGTTATTAATAGCTTGCAATTATTAAGAGAACTATTTGTCCTTTGACCACTTATCTTTTTAATCACTCAGAGCCATCAAATAGAATGTTATATACATAGTAGGTGCTCAATAACTCATTATTAAAGTAATTAATAAATGGTACTTATTTAATGCCTTGGTACAGAAGAAAGGAAGATGAAACTCTCATAAAGTACAATTTATTTTTTTCTTGTCATTCTTCCTCCTCTCCACCTCTCATTTCAAGGCCCATGTTATATATATATATATGTGTGTGTGTGTGTGTGTGTGTGTGTGTGTGTGTGTGTGTGTGTGTGTGAACCAAATGAGATAATATTATATATATATGATATATATGATATATATGATATATATGATATATATATATATTTAGAAAGCTCTGAAGCCCATGAAGACATCACACTGATATTTCTAGCTTGGGAGTGATGCTTCTTTTGTGCTCTGAAGTATCCTGACCTAGCCTTATCATATGGCCCCATAAGTGAGACAGATTGAGGAAGGAGTTCTTTTGGCCATGCTAGAGGCTTTTCATCTATGGTCAGAACAGTCAAATGGAACAGGAACAAATTGTTAAAATGAGTAAAAAAAATATTTCATTTGGACATAGGAAAATTGATCTTATCTGTACTTGCTTCCCTCCGGTATTTTGTAGTAATTGCATACCAGGTACCTACCTCTGTTTATCCAAAGTTAATTGATGCGTGCAATGACTTTTCTCCTTTTTTTTCTTCTTTCCATTTCATCTTTATTTTTATATCCATTTAATGTTTTTGGTGGCTGTGAAAACCAGAGATGAATAGCAATAGGCCTGAGCCAAGTACCCTGTGGACAGACGTTTAATAAACTTCTCCTGCCCTGCTCTGCCAATGTAGTGTTGGCTTCTCATACCTCCTGACATGCTAGCTATCAGCTTGGCCATCTCAAGCCCAGACTGCTAATAGTGTAGCTCTGCTCAGTGAAGTTTTTATACTGGGAAAAATTGAGAAACTTTAGTTTTCAGAGAAATTTCATGAACTCAATAACAGCCCTTCAAAACACCAAACATTTTGCTAGCTCTTAAAAGCAAAAGAAGAAAAAGAAAAAGAAAAAAATAAAATCCACTATAAATATGTGACTTGGGTAGTTTTGGATAAATTATTTCTTTGCTGAGCTAAATGTGTCTCTAATGGCCTGAAAGAGTAAAAAAGCAACTTCTGGAAGTGGTCAGCTTGCCACATGGTATGTCTTAAGCTTGCAGGATCTGGCTTTTTTTTAATGTAAGTATGTATTTTCTTTCCATCCTGGTTTTCTAATGCAAAGAATCTGATTGCCTCCTGCATGGCAGTCTGAGCACTAGCATTTCAGACTGAAGGATGTCAGTTGAATTACATCAGTGCGCTTTTCTTGCCAGCAGTTTGTCAGCTATTTTACTTTAATAGTATCAGATCCCCAGTGGAGATGGTTTGGAATAAGTACTGCTTCTTAAAATGTTTTGTACTGATTGACATCAATAGTATATATATTCTTTTAGAGAGCAGGATCAGAGTGTGTGTGTGTGAGGGGAGCACCATATGGCAAGAGGGGAGCACCATATGTATGGCTGAGATGAGGAAAGGGTTGACAAAGGAAAATGAGGGATGGGAGATGTCACAGCATGTCAACCTTTAGCCCCAAAGGGAGCTCTCAGTGACAAGGGAATGATTGAGGTGGCAGCTTTAGGGTCCTAGGAAATGGAATAGGAGAGACACAATGATGAGAATGAAAATACACCAGGAGGAAAGGGAGAAAACAAATGTAGGAAAAAGATTAGATATAAGGGGAGATGCCTGGTAGTTTGTGGAAGAACAGGAAAAGCTATCAGAAATCAGTGTTGAAGAGAGAGAAACATTAATGTTTAAGATGGACTGAACTCAAAGACTTGAAAAAGTGACAGTAATCTGGAAAGGGAACAATGACAAGCATTTCAATTCATACAGGCAGTGAAGACCTGTATTGAAGCTAGTTTCTTTGTATAATATGTGAATGATGTCGGAAAAAACAAGTAAGACTAGAAAATGCCAAAGAAAATTCAGACATGTTTTCATGGGACTGACGTAGTCGTGCAAGAAAATTTGAAAAAAAAAAAGAGTAAAAGTGATTACCCATGAAGAATTCTCCTCCTAAGACTCTTCAAGGCCAAAGTTTGTCTTGAGGTGGGGTACTATGACACAATGAGAAATACTTTTAATATATGACGTTTGAAGTAAATGTACCCACTTTTAGTATAGAAAAGTTCCATTTTTCATGGCACATAGGGATTTATCCTATGATAAATAAAGTTCAGGTCATTACAGCAAAGACTGATGAATTATAACAAATGGAGTTGTGTTTGTCCTTTGTTTTTGAAGAGGACCATGACATCAGGGAAATGATGACATGACTTGCAGTTGACTTTGATTTGAGTGAGGGAAGATTGTGCAAGGTCACCAGTTTCACTTTCTCCTCCAGAGCCATCTGAATTCAATTACCAGATATTCATCAGGACAACTGGAAATGGCCCAGAATGCAATGGGAGACCCCAGCACTTTTAGGCTAAGGTCTTTTCTGGTTCTTACTTTGAATGAGATAATACCCATTCAGTGAACAGGCCTTTTTAACAAGTGAGTCAAGGGATAGCCCCTTTAATTAAAATCTAAAAATCAAACTGGGAGGGAAAATCCCTCAGGATCCTGGTCAAAAGAGGAACAGTTAACTATTGACTTTCACTCTGAGGCCGGAGGGCCCAAAATATAGCCATTATGTGGAGCTTGGGCAGAGACCTTTCCTGGTGTAATCTCTCTTTCCCTCTTTCCTTCTCTCCAAAGGAAAGTAAATTTTGATGACTGGTAGGTTTCCACTTAACTTGGGGTTTACTAGCTTGATTCCTTCCTTCCTTCCTTCCTTCATTTCTTCCCAAAGATCAAATCCTAAATCCAGCTCAACAAACAGGGTACAAAATTTTAAAACCTTACCTAATATAACCAGATGCCTTCTCTGACTCTGACAGTCAGACCTCTCATCTTATTGAGTCACACACATGGATTGTTATAACTGGTGTCCTCCCTGCATGCAAAACTTCTTTCTCCTGATTCATCTGACCCACTGCTGCCAGATACATCTTCCTATATCATGTTCATCCTGTAATTTCCCTATGAAAATAATTTTTTCTTTTTAAATATTTTATTTATTTGTTTGTTTGTTTATTTTTAATCTTTTCTTTTTAAATTTTGAATTCTGTATTCTCTTCCTCTCTCTCCCATGTCTCCTCGACCTACTGAGAAGGCAAAAAATATATAAATTGTTATGTGTAAAATCGCAAAACATATTTTCTTTTTTAGTCATATCACAAAGAAAAGAAAAAGACAAAGCAAGAAAACTACAACATTTTGCACTCAAAGTTATCAGTTCTCTTTTTAGACATGAATAACATTTTCTTTTTTTTAATTAATGAACTATTTTTAGTTTTCATCATTCACTTCCACAAGATTTTGTGTTCTAAATTTTCTTCCAATATTTCCTCTCCCCCAGCCCAAACTAGTATGCATTCTGATTACACCTTCACCAAATCCATGTTCCTTTCTCCCGCCACCACTCCTTTTCTTATCCACTTCCCTTCTCTTTTCCTATAGTGCAAAATAGATTTCTGTACCCCATCGCTTGTATATCTTATTTCCCAGGTGCATATAAAAACAATTTTGACATTTGTTTTTAAAACTTTGAGTTCCAAATTCTCTCCCTTCTTCCCTCCCTGCCCACCTTCATTGAGAAGACAAGCAATTCGTGATAAATTATACATGTGCAGTCATTAAAAATCATTTCCATAAAAGTCATGTTGTAAAAGAATAACTGTATTTCTCTCCATCCTATACTGCCCCCTGTTTATTCTATTCTCTCCATTGACACTGTCCCTCCTCAAAAGTGTTTGTTTCTGATTATCCCCTCCCCTAATCTGTCTTCCTTTCCATCATCTCCCACTCTCTTATCCCCTTTTCCCCCAACTTTGCTGTAGGGTAAGATAGATTTTCCTATAATTGAATATGTATGTTATTCCCTTCTTAAGCTAAATCTGATGAAAGAAAGGATCACTCATTTCATCTCACCTTCCCTCTCATCCCCTCTACTGTAAAAACTTTTTCTTGCCTCTTTTATGAAAGATAATTTGCCCCAATCTACCTCTCCCTTTCTCTTCTCCCATTATATTCCTCTCTCACCCATTAATTTTATTTTTTGGATACCATACCTTCATATTCAACTCACCCTGTGCCCTCTCTCAATATTTGTATGTATTATATAAATAAATAAATAAATGTGTGTATTTACATGTGTGTATATGTATATGTACTATGCATATTTAAACATGTGTGTACACAGATGTAGATGTGCATATGTATACACATACACCTATATGTGTATGTATGTGTATTTTTCCCTCCAAATACCCTAATTCTGAGAAAGGTATCATGAGTTACAAATATCATCTTTCCATGTAGGAATGTAAACAGTTCAACCTTAATAAGTCCCTTATAATTTATCTTTCCTGTTTACCTTTTCATGTTCCTCTTGAATATTATTTTTTTTGCTTTTTTTTCGAGGAGGGAAAGCAGGGCAAT
>JAQQSW010021465.1:0-10652 GCA_028646575.1 Pseudocheirus occidentalis
GTTCCATGCTTTGACTCTTTTTGTCCCCAAAAAAGGATTCTAGAGTTTTATTGTTTTTTATTTTGCTTCCTTTTTCTCATGTTGGCCAGTCAATTAATTGGTTGGTTTTTTTAGCTCTGTGAAACTCTGCTTCCAAGGGGGGAAGCTCTGTTCCAAATCGCTGGGGTTTTCCCAACTGCTGGCGCTATTAGGGGGGGTGTTGCAAGTCCCCCCAGCTTTGGCTTGCTGAAAGTGCACCCCAGGACCACCACCCAAGACTTTGATCCGGATCCAGGCCACTCAACGCAAGAGCACTTAGCCCTGATCAATCGATTCAGCCCTCCTGCTGAGTCCGCAGGCCAGGGGCTGTGAAGCAGCCTGGTGGGGGCCACTGGAGGATCCAGCAGTTCCCTTCCCCCACTGCTTCTTTGCCCCGGGGTCAGAATGGCCGAACTGCTTCACCCCCCCAAATTAATTTTTAAAGTTTCACTTTCACTAACCATGTCTGAAGATTTAAAAATCCCCTTAGGCCGGTGCTTTAGATTTTCTTTGAAGTAGACTCAAGCTGCGGCTTGGGAGGCTCCACTGCTCCTCCTGGCCACCCTGAGATCTTGCCTGGCCGGTCTGTGCTCCACTGCAGTGCGAGCTGCCCCTCTCCTGTCCTGCTCCTCATGCCTTGGCAGATGTGGGGGTGCTGGAGGCTGTATAACCTCTGCAGGCTGGCTGCGGGGCTCGGCTCAGCTCCTTCCCACCGCCTGGGCCTGGCCCCAGTCTAAGCTTCTGGCTGTTCCAGCCTCAGCTCCGGTGGCCGTGCTGAGCCCCTGCTGCCGAGCTGCCTTCAGCGAGAGCTGTGTTCTCTGTATTTTTGTGAGTCTGAGAGTCCTAGACTTTCCTAGACTTTGTCTGGGCTCATATTTTATGGGTGTTTAGGGTAGTGGTGTGGGAGCTGTGGGACCTTGCTGCTTCTACGCGGCCATCTTGGCTCTGCCCCCTGGAAATGACTTTGTGAAGAGTTGTGTTGTTTGGCCAGATGAGAATCTGGGCAGCTGTTGAGGCCCTTCTCCCCTCTTCCTACCCCCAACCCCACCACCGGCTTTGAAAACCCAGATATTGGTGCTCCCCTCTCTGGTAACTAACTAGGTATGGATGTAATGGTCAGACAGCTGGAAGACCTGTCTGCTGAATTGTGTTATTTTCTGTTGAGTAGTGACTGATGGAATTGTAATTTATTTGTGATTGTACTTTGTGATTGAATTAAGGACTCTGTGATTGACTAAATGAATGTACTACCCAGGGGTGGAGAACTTTGACTTTTGTATTTTGTGACCCTTAAGAAGGCAAACCTCCTTAAGGATGATTGAATGATTGAGTTGATTGAATGATTGAGTTACTAAGTGATTGACTGACTAAATGATTGTACTTTGTTGAAAACTATGTGACCACTGTGGTGAAAACTATGTGACCATATTAGTGATAAGTTGTTGAGTTGTGATGTGGTGAATGCTGTATTTTGATTTTCTATAAAAAGCTGTAATATTGTGAATACTGTACCTTGATTTCCTATGAATGTTTTGCTCTGATTTATTATTGAATAGAGAGTTTGCTATAACATGTAATCAGAACCTTGAAAGCTGTTCATAGCAGCAATCCTCTGGAAAGCTGCTCATGCATGGCTTTAAAGTAAGTCACTTACTTAACCTCTCTTAGGCCTCAGTTTCCTCCTCTGTGAAATGAGAGGGTCAGACCAGACAGTCTGAGCCCTGATATCCAAAAATGTAAACAGATCTAGAAGAAGATGCCCAGCTCATTCAGTTGATCCTCTGTGGAGGAACTATAGAGAACCATGAAGGGGCAGCTCCTAAGAGGAGACCATGTTTTCTACTGCCCTGTTGAAATGACGCATTATGGCCCAGCCATCTTTAAGCTGCCACCTTCCTCTGTTCCAGCCTCTGCTTCCAATAGAGCACGCTAAATTCCTGCCCCTGGACTCTGGGTTTCTGATTGATGATCAGGTACCATAGACCTAACACCACCATACTACATCCTAGCTATCTTCATGTCACGGTGCCATGTGTGTGCACTCCCTGTACCTCTCTCCCCCCCCAACTCTGTTTCTTCCTCTAGTAAGAACGGTAATCTAATCAACACCACCAACAACTTCTCTCTGGCCACTACTCTCCAATTTGTGTTATCTTCCCCTATGAGAATGGAAATTCCCCAAGGGCAGGCACTGTGTTACTTATAATTGTATCACCAGCATTTAGCATAGCTCCTATAACATTTTCGTTGTTGTCAGCTCAGTTGTTTCAGTCCTGTCCAGCTCTTTGTGACCCCATTTTAGAGTTTTCTTGGCACAGATACTGCAGTGGTTTGCCATTTCCTTCTTTAGCTCATTTTACAGATGAGGAAACTGAGGCAAACAGGGTAAAGTGACTTGCTCAGAGTCCCATGGCTAGTAAGTGTCTGAGGCTAGATTTGAACTTAGGGAAGATGAGTCTGGTACTTTATTCACTGTGCCATCTAGCTGCCCTAGTCCTAAAATATAGTGCCTAATACATGCTTTTCCATTCCATTTTATGTGCAATTTCTTATCTACCCCCCCAATACTCCCACACACAGACATCACACAGCTTCAACATTTCACCAAGGGGCTTGGCAGCAAGAGTTTAGGATTTGTATATATCAGGACATGTTAACATAGAGAGAGTTAAGGTTTTGTGTTTATTGGAAAAAGATATATTAATGTTAGAATGAAAAATATTGCCTTAAGAAAGCCTCAGTAGGATTCCCTCTAACCCCCTAAACTCCCAAGCCAAAGAAAATTTTTGTTTGCTTTTTAACTAAACAAAAGCCCTCCCCCTGAACATCTCCTTTTTTCACCATCCTTTCTCTTCACCAATTATCAATCCAGAAGTTTTTGTAAGTGTCTTTTGGTGGATCAAGTTCCAGAGTAACAGTCAGTGGAAGCCAGCGCCCCACCAATCCTGATGGGTACCACAGGATGGAGGTGATGTGCAGATGACCACGGCAGTCAGCCAGCCTCCCTCAAGAATAGAGAAAATCTGCCCCCAAAACCAGGAAACCCTAGAGAGAGATAAATTCAGTTCACTGGAAAGATCTTTCTTGGTCTGGTGCTGTGTGTTGTTTTTATAGAAGAAATACTGTCAGCCTCTGTGTTGGGAGAGGAGATGATACAGTAGGATCCCAATGACTATGGGAAATGCAGGCTCTCATAAGGACAGCTGGGAAGCCAGGCTGCTCTGAGGGAGCCCAAATTGGTAAGGGAGCGGCGGCAGCCTTGCCATAGCGGATTTGTTACAAGTCCAGCAGGTGACTGTTCTTTCTAGTGACTTGGGGGAATATCCAGTTGTTTTGGTCTCCTTCATTTTTTCATCTCTGCTTATTCCTTATAGGAATCTTGCACTTAAATCAAGCTGGTAAAACCTTCCTTCTTTCCCTTTTCCTTCACTCAGAACTTTCTAAAACCACAGTTAACAGCTTTAAGGTAGAGACTTCTCAAGCCAAGTCTGGTGGAATTTTGGGAAGGGGCAAGAAGGTGACACACAAACATTTTTTTTTGGAGGGGGGAAGGTAGGGCAATTGGGGTTAAGTGACTTGTCCAAGGTCACACGGCTAGTTTTTTGTGTTAAGTGTCTGAGGTCACATTTGAACTCAGGTACTCCTGACTCCAGGGTCAGTACTCTATTCACTGTGCCACCTAGCCGCCCTGCAAACACCTGTTAGCCATTCACCTACACAAAAAGGGCTATCTATTTGCACAACATGGAACATTCAGGCACTGCCGTATTGTGTGCTCACATACATTGCCTTACCTGTCTTGACAAGTTGGAATGGTCCCTTGGTTTCCTAATAGGCATTCCCTTTGGATATTCTACTTGTCCTCTCAAATTCTAGATGGCTAAAATTTAACTTCTTGAAGCTTTAGCTGCCTCCTTTATCAGAGGAGGGAGAAGGGATCATCTTAATGAGATCTAAGTTGTCCTCTACCTCCAATCCCACAGTCCTATGAAAATCAGTCTTCCCTTCTTTCTACATAAGCCAGCTGCCCCCCTGCCAGCATCCTTAGGGCTTTGACATTCTTCTCCCAGGCCTGAAACCTCTTGGACTCCGTTTTTCCCCTTGCTTCATCATGTGCATCACCAAGCCCTCCCTAAATGGCCAATACTTTCATGTCCCACGGGGAAAAGTGCTGGATTTGGAGTCCTAGAGTCACATGTAAAAGTGCTACATCTAGTCTAAGATGGTGTAGTGGAAACAGAAACGAATTTGGAGTTAAGGAATGCGTGTGAATTTGCACAAGTTACTTAGCCCCTCTTGGCTCTCAGTTTTCTCATCTGTAAAGTGAAGGGATCGGACCAGATTGGCTCCAAGGTCCTTTCACCTCTAGATGTACAATCTTTATAACACCCTTCATTTTACAGAGGAAAGATCTGAGGCACAGAAAGTTTCAATGATCTGCCCAATGCTACACACATAGTAATAGATCTGGCATTTGAACCCAATATTATTTTCACTATTTCATGTTATGCATCAAAAGGCCTGGTTTCAAGATACAAAATATCTACTGCCCAAAGAGATTTTTCTCTCTCTGTTCATCCTATTGTCTTGTTGCTTTGCAGGGAAGGGAAGGAGGGGCTTTAATTGTATAACAATTTAAATTTTTTAAATTATTCTTTTTTTCTGGTGTGCATCTTATCTCCCGAACCTAATCAATAGTTCCACATGGGCACAAATCTATGTGTCATATTTGCCTCCCTCTCCCGCCATCCCCCATCTCAGGGCTGAGTAAAGCCTACCAAATATATGCTGATGGACTCAATTTAGGTATTTTATGGCTTGTTCTTTGACTGCCTTTAAGCAGTAAAAGAGCTCCATTGTTACTGTGTGTAGATAAGTGGGGCACTCAGCATGTTGTGGTAAAAAGAGCACTGACCTCAGACTCCTTTGGGTCTGAGTTCAAATCATAGCTCATCCATTTGTTACTAATTGTGTGACCTTGGCTGAATCATTTCCCCTTGATTGACTCCTCAATTAAAAGAAGGGGGGAAGGTGATCTCTAAGGATTCCATTGATGGAAATCTATTTAGTATTCTATTCTAAGATTCCTTCTGGCTATGACTGTCTGAGTCTACAAGAGGCATTCACTGACCTTATGAGGATATACAATATAGTCGGAGAAGTGGAGGTTTGTTGGTACTGGTAGAGGATAGCCTTGTTCCAGCCTCCCTGGAAAGGAAAACAGGATGAGGTGAGAAGGATAAAGAAGACCCCAGAAACAGCCCTTCAGGGCGTGATGAAAGCAGATTTCACATGCTTATTCTTTTTCACCAGGTTCGTGACTCTTGAAAGGAAATACTTTCTCATAGAGAGCCAGGGAGGGAGCCGGGGATGTACCTTTGAGTCTGGAGAGTTTTTCTGTCTGCCAGAGTTCTCTATTAACCCCTTAGAGACCACTCGTGTCTTAGGAGCCTAGATTTAGGGTTGGAGGGTAACTTCTGGTCCAGTTTGGATTTAGTCAAAGGGCTGTATTTGAAGACCTAGGGGGCCACGTGTGGCCTCAAGGCTGCAGGTTCTCCTACCTGTTTTGGGTACCTAGCACTGTGAGCAGACAAATCTATCTTCACTAGCCCATCTAACGTCACACAGAACACAGACAGACAAGCTCCAGCAATGACACAGCAGTGAAAACAAAGAAAGCCCAACATTGGGAGCTTCTCATCATGGTGCAGCTCAGAATGGTACTGAACCAGCAGATTCGACACTCACCGGGTCACTTACTGCTCCTCTCTTAGTGTCCTCTGCCTCTTAGAATTTCTAGGCTTAGCTCATCTCCTATATAAGGCCTTTCAGGACCCCTTGTCACTCTCCTATGATCCTCCAGCTTGGGGGTGGGGAAAAATAAGCCTTGAGGCCGGCCATATGTGACTTCCAGGTCCTTAAGAGAGTAACAGGATTACATATACTGACAAACAGGGTTAAACATCCTTAAAAGGCTACTCTTAATCTGGAACTCAAAGGTTTAAAAAGAAATGTTAAAAAATCATTTTTATATGCAACCGGGAAATAAGATACACAGGCAATAGGGTATAGAAATCCATCTTGCCCTACTAGAAAGTAAGGGGAGGGAGAGGGGGTATATAATAGAGGGTAGATTGAGGGAAGGGGTATTCAGTAGACTTGCTATCTTAGTGGGGGGTAGAGGAGAGATGGGGAGGAAATTTGTAACTCAAAATCATGTGGAAATGAATGCTAAAAACTAAAAATAAATAAATACACATACATACATACATATATATATATATATTTTAAGAGGCTACCCTTAAGCTACCCCAGCTTCTAGTGCCACTGGATATATTTTGTTTATACTTCTGTGTGCACGTGTTATTTTCCCTGATAGAATGTAAACTCCCTGAAGCAGGGTTTGTCTTTTTCATCCCCAGAACTTAGCACAATGCCTGCTACATAAAAGATGCTTAATAATCAATCGATTGATCTGCAAAATGGGGATAATAATATTTGTATCACTTATCTCACAGGGTTGTTGTTAGGAAAGTGTTTGGTAAACATTAAAGAACAATAGAAATAGGGATCATTAGCTAGATCTGGGGGAGAGGAGGGAAGAACAGAGGATCCATGTGGTCCATTTGGACCTAAGGCCAACCAATTCTCCAGTGCTTCTTACCATTAATTATAGGGAGCCAAACTTTGGACATGTAATAAGCAAAAGGGCTCTTCATCAAGGACACCTGGGAACAGAAAGGAAGAAGACGACATGGTTAATGGTCAAAGTCCACAATCAGCCAATTCTAGTACCTGGTACATAAAAGATGCTTAATAATCAATTAAGCATCCATCCATCCCTCATTCCCTCTCCCTGAGAGCTTCGGTCCTGTGCCAAATGAGATTACAGAATGCTACCCCTCCACTCAAGGTCAATGCCATCAAATGAAGGGGAGAACAGAGCTTTCAGTTTAGAGCAGAAAAAAGGAAGTGGGAGAGTACAGTAGGAAAAGCCCCCACCCATAACACAGGAGACCTCATTTAAATCCTGGTTCTTCCCCCTCCTGGTTGTGAGACCTTTGGCAACTCTCCTTCCCCTTCTGGGCCTCAGTTCTCCCAATTATCTTTTAACAAGTATTAATCATTCACTCTGTACTTGGCACTGATTATTAACAACTGATTGTTAATTAAATGATTAATAATTAGCCAATTATTAGTTAGTCAGTTTTAATTAATGATCATAATTAATATTTCTGTAGCACTTACTATGTGCCTGACACTGCATTAAGTGCTTTGAAATCATTATCTCACTTTACCCTAAAGACAACTATGGGAAGTAGATGTTGGTTATTATCCTGATTTTACAGATAAGGAAATAGGCAAGCAGGGGTTAAATGACTTGCCCAGGGTCACACAGTTAGGAAGTATCTGAGGATGGGTTTGATCTCAGGTCATCCTGACTTCAATCCACAAAATTCTGTGAAGACAAATAAAAACAGAAAGAAAGAACACTGCTGCCTTCTAAGAGCTTATGTTTGAATGAGGGAAGACAACTTAATAAATTTACATAAACTATAGCAGGAGGGTAATGATAGCAGCGAGTTATCTTGAGTAACTTTTGTTGTTGGGCCGCTTCAGTCAGTCCTTTGCTACTCTTTGTAGGACAAAAACCCCATTCAAGGTTTTCTTAGCAAAGATAGTAAGAGCAGTTTATCATTTCCTTTTCCAGCTTCTTTTACAGTTAAGGAAACTGAGGCTGATAGGATTAAGGGATTTACCCAAGGTCACACAGTTAGTAAGTGTCTGAACCAGATCTGAATGAAGGCCTTCCTGACCGCAGGCCCAGAGCTCCATCTACTGTGCCACCTAGCTTCCCTAGATCCAACTTATCCCAGAAAAAAAAAATGAAAATTTCAGTCATTCAACTATATGTCTATGGTCTTACAAAATCATAGTATTTAGAGTGGTAAAGGGTTTGGAGAGCATCTCATTCAGGGGTTCTAAAGCTTTTTGGTGTTGTGGACCCCTCTGGTGGTCTGCGAAAGAACAAGTGTCACTCTGATGAAACCTTCTTGGAATTCTTTTTTCAATTCATAATTGAAGAAAATAACAAATTTTAGTTAGAGGTTAGTGAAAATAAAAATGAGATTTTCTTTTTACTAATCCAAATTCATGTACTTGTAAGAAATCTCTCCGTGCACTTACTCTCCATGCCCCATCCTAATTTTTTTACAAACCTGAATGTGGTCCTTAGAGCAGTTCCCATGGAGATAGGAAATAGCAAAAATAGCTATTGAAATAGCAAAAGCTGCTCACCTCTCTACAGAACTTAATAGTTTACAAGGTGTTTCCCCTCCCAGCCTTGAGTCCAGAAAGCTGCTGGTTCTCTCAGACTCACCTGGAAACTGCCAATATATGATTTCTTCAATTCCACATCGAGGCTATAGAGAAGGTAGAGAAGAGAGAGGAAAAAAGGAAATGCTTGAATTTCAGACCTTTTAAGTATTCTACCTTCTTGAAGGGCAGGCTTTGGGGCTTGTAAGAAAGTGTTAAAATTGATTTGGAGTAGAAAGAAGTAGGGGAAGAAGAGAGGAACTGGAAATACTTAACTCTCATAAAGCCCCTTGTAGAAAAGGGGTTCCTGCCCAATAGAGTAGGATCAACCAACCCAACTGGAGACACAGCATTTGTAGCCAAAACATTTAGTCTGGAATCCCACCTCTGCCATTTAAGAACCAAGTCACTTCCCATTTCTGAGACTGTTTTCTTATCTATAAAACAGGGATCATAACTATACCACCAACCTCACAGTCCAGTTGCAAGGGCCCATTCATGAACCCTGAGTGCAATATAGGAATGTCCACTATTATTCTTGCTAATAAAGATTCAAGTTCATTTCCAAGACCAAGTCTCCAACTCCATCATTTGCTACACTTTTCAGTAAGGAGAAAAGTATAGCTTGCTGCCTGGACATTTCCCTGCTCCATCCTGGAAACTTATGGCCCTTCAAAGTCTCCCCATTCCTTCCTCCTGCCCCCTCAAGGACCACTTGTATCTTAGGAAATAGTAATAAAAATAATAATAGTTCCCATTTTTATTGGTCTTTCAAAATGGAGCTCATTCTCTCAAAAAGGTGGGACCTTGCTGCCACATGTTCTGTGCTTAGCAGATTCACATCTATATTTATCCCAAACTCTACAACACTAAAACAATTTTTTAAATTAAAAACCGAAAGGATATTAAGTCCATGCACCATAAGCAAAAATTACAAATGTCAAAATAATGTGGGGAGAAATAGAGTAGTAATAGGTTCTGAATGAAGGCTTCACCATATTTAATTCTATTCATCAGAAATACATTAACCAATTATTACATGCCAGATACAGTGCTAAGCCCTAGAGATACAAAGGTGATAAAGAAATGGTTCCCGCCTTTGTGTAAGGTACATTCTACTTGGAGGGATTCAGCACATACTGCTTATATTCCTATATACGAAGATGACACATGCAACTCCTAAGAATTTTATCATTATTAGGGAAGTTAAAAGGAGTTTACATAGACAAAGGATGTGGGTATAAGTCAATCATGTTGGAATGATCTCCAAAAAATGAAGAGGGAAGAAAGAGGGATGCACTAGGAGAAGGGGGAAGTAGAAATAGAAGAGGGGAAAAAATCTTCTCACATAAAAGAGATGTGTAAGGAAGAGCTTTTACAATGGATGGGAAAATGTATTGGGTGTTGGCAGGCAATGCTTGAACCTCATTCTCATTGGAATTGATTCAAAGAAGACAAACGGAAGAAAAATGGATAGAAGGAAATACAGTTAGGAATCATAACTATGAGTGTGAATGGGATAAGCTCACCCATAAAACAGAAGCAATATAGGAATGTCCACTATTATTCTTGCTAATAAAGATTTGAAAACCAATGTCAGAATCCAACAATATGTTGCTTATAAAAGTTACACCTCTAACAGAAAGACACACAGAGAATTAAAATAAGGGCCTGGAGCGGAGTCATTATGCTTCAGCTGAAGTAAAAAAAAAAAGGCAGAGGGTAGCAATCATGATCTCAGACAAAGCAAAAACAAAAATAGACCTGATTAAAAGAGATAATCAGGGAAATTACGTTTTTGCTAACAGGTACCATAGACAATGAAGTCATATCCAAAAATTTCACAAGTTTTTATGATAAAGACCTCATTTTTCAGATATATAGTGCATATAGAACCAAGTCAAATATATAAAAATAAGAGTCATTCCCCAATTGGCAAGTCAAAGGATAAGAACAGGCAGTTTTCAGAAGAAGAAATCAAAGCTACCTATAGTCATATAAAAATGCTCAAAATCACAATTGATTAGAAAAATACAAATTAAAACAACTCTGGAGTACCACCTTACATATATCAGAAATGACAAATACTGGAGGGGATAAGGGATAATAGGTACACTAATGAATTGTTGGTGGAGTTGGGAACTAGTCCAACCATTCTGAAAAACATTCCAGAACTATGCTCAAAGGACTATAAAACTGTGCCTACCCTTTGACCAGCAATACTGCTACTGCATCTATATCCCAAATAGAGTAAAAAAAAAGGAAAAGGGGGGCAGAGCCAAGATGGCAGCATAGAAGCAGCAAGGTCCCGCAGCTCC
>JAQQSW010021466.1:0-10652 GCA_028646575.1 Pseudocheirus occidentalis
ATTGCTTTCTATTTTTTCATTTCTTTGAAACTATTTAATAGTATCTTGGTTTCTCATGAAGTCATTAGCTTCCACTTGCTTCACTCTAATTCTGAAGGAGTTATTCTCTTCAGAATGCTTTTGAGATTTTTTTTCCATCTGGGAAATTTGACTTTTTAAGGCATTCTTCTCCTCATTGGCTTTCTGGGCCTCTTTTGCCATTTGAGTTAATCTATTTTTTAACGTGTTGTTTTCTTCAGTCAAGTTGTTGACTCTCTTTTCATGATTTTCTTGAATCATTCTTATTTCTCTTCCCAATTTTTCTTCCACTTCTCTTATTTGTTTTTCAAAGTCCCTTTTCAGTTTATCTATAGCTTCTAAGCATTTTTCAAGTGTCTTGGAAGCATTTGGTGTGGGAGTTCTGACTGTTGTCTTCCTCCTGTTGCATGCTTTGATCCTTTTTGTCCACAAAAAAGGATTCTAGAGTTTTATTGCTGTTCTTATTTTGCTTCCTTTCCCTCATGTTGGTCAGTCAGTTAATTGGTTTTTTTAGCTTTGTGAAACTCTGCTTCTAGGGGGGAAAGCTCTGTTCCAAATTGCTGGGGTTTTCCCAGTTGCCGGAGCTATTAGGTGGGTGTTGCAGGTCCCCCCCCCAGCTTTTTGGCTTGCTGAAAGTGCTCCCCAGGACCACCACCCAAGACCACAATTCAGATCCAGGCTGGTCAAGGCAAGAGCACTTGGCCCTGATCAGGTGACTCAGCCCCCCTACAAGATTTGCAGACCAGGGGCTCTGAAGCAGCCCAGTGTGGCCAGCTGCAGGTTACAGCCTGCCCTTCCCCCACTGCTTCCTTGCCCTGGGGGTAGATTGGCCAAACTGCTTTTCCTCTCCCAAATATAGCTTGAAAACTTCACTCACTTTCACTTACTTCTAATCCTGGCTTAGTAGATGTGAAGACTGCTCAAGGTGCTTTAGATCTTCGCTGAAGTAGACTCAGCTGTGGCTCGGGAGGCTCAGCTCCTCCTGACCGCCCTGGAGCCTGGCCGCGGTTCAGTTTCAGGCTGGGCTGGCCTCGGCTCCCAGCCTGCCACGATGATCCCCTGCTGCCGAGCTGCCTTCTGCAAGAGATGTGTTTTCTGTATTTTTGTGAATTTGAGAGCTCTAGAATTTGTCCAGAGTCATATGGTATGGGTGTTTAGGGTGGCCGTGTTTGAGCTGTGGGACCTTGCTGCTTCTACACCGCCATCTTGGCTCCTCCCTTGGAAGTCCCTTCAGTGAGTTTTTTAAATACTATTGCCATCTGGCAAATTTGGCTTTTTAAGGCATTCTTCTCCTTATTGGATTTTTGGGCCCCTTTTGCCATTTGGGTTAGTCTTTTTTTTTTTTTTTTTGCTTTTTGGAGGGCAATTGGGGTTAAGTGACTTTCCCAAAGTCACACGGCTAGTTTTTTTGTATCAAGTGTCTGAGCCCAGACTTGAACTCACGTTCTCCTGACTCCAGGGTCTGTGCTCTATTCACTGCGCCACCTCGCCACCCCTAGTCTATTTTTTAAGGTGTCATTTTCTTCAGCATTTTTTTGGTTCTCCTTTAGTAGGCTGTTGACTTGCTTTTCATGAGTTTTAAAGAATGTACAATATAACAGCCTAATCCTCTGCTAGTGACTTTACCTCATCACAAGTTCATCATTTAAGTATTTCAGAATTACTTCAACTATGTCAAAAACTGTCCTATGCCCTGAGGGTGCTTACCTTTGAATATTGTCCCAATTTTTTTTGTACTCAATAGTATTTTATATTTTTCCAATTACATGTAAAAATAGTTTTCAACATTCATTTTTGTAAGATTTTGAGTTCCAAATTTTCTTTCATCCCTTCCATCACCTCTTCCATTTCACAATCTCTCCAAGATGGCAAGTAATCTTATATAGGTTATACTTGTGCAATCATGTTAAATATATTTCCACATTAGTCATGTTGTGATAGATGAATCAGAACAAAAGGGAAAAACCACAAGAAAGAAAAACAAAACAAAACAAAACTGAAGTGGAAAATTAGTAGGCTTTTATCTGCATTCAGATTCCAGTCTTGATGTGGATAGTATTTTCCATCACAAGTCTTTTGGAATTTTCTTAGATCATTGTATAGCTGAGAAGAGCTAAATCTATCATAGTTGATCATTGAAGTGTTGCTGTGACTACATATTCTGCTTATTTCACTCAGCATGTTTTCATGTAAGTCCAGGTTTTTTGAAGTCTTCCTGTTCATCATTTCTCATAGAACAGTAGTATTCTGTTACATTCATGTACCACAACTTTTTCACCCTTTCCTCAGTTGATGGGCATACCATCAATTTCCAATTCTTTTGCCGTCACAAAAAGTGCTGCAAGAAATATTTTTGTACATGTAGGTCCTTTTCCCTTTTTAATGATCTCTTTGTGATAAAACCTGGTAATGGTATTGCTGAACCAAAGAGTATGCACTGAGTTATAGTCCTTTGGGCATAATTCCAAACTCTTCTCCATGCTTGGGTCAGTTCACAACTCCACTAACAATGCATTATTCTAATTTTCCAACATCTTCTCCAACACTTTTCATTTTCTTTTTCTGTCATATTAGCCAGTCTTTTGGTTTAAGGTGGTACCTCAGGATTGTTTTAGTTTGCATTTTTCTAATCAGTAGTGATTTAGAATATTGTCATAATTTCTTCCATCTGTTGATTGGAAGTAGGGAAGGATAATTAGATAATTCTGTGCCTACAGAGCTTATTTTTATACACTCTTGAGCATTCCATCATACACCAGAAGGAGACAGTGCTCTTTTTTGCCTTAGGCAATTAATTCATGCAGATTGACTTATACTAATATTCATGTGCCACAGAGCAGAATTTTCTTTCATTAAATATTTGTGCATTAAAATAAAAGTAATATTTAGAAATATCCTTTGATGTGCCTCTGGGATCTGTGTTTCTGACTTTTTTGCTTTTGCTTATTCTTGGTTCTCATGAACCATTCACATTGTGATATTGTACTCGCTGATTGCCAATGATTAATAATGAATTGTAATCTGTCTAGGTCTTAGTAGTTGATACTCAGTACTTGTTGATGCACTTGATATTGATCATTTCACACTATTGCTTGTTAGGATTGTAAATTTTATTTAAGAGCCTAATATCTTAATTTTTTTTACTTGTTTTACAAAGTTAAATAATTTCTTGGATTGTATGTTTTGTCTTTTTAGTGAATTAGTGCCGGCTTATGATTCAACTACTTTTGTTTTAGAGAACTTCAGGTAAGACTATTTGACAACCTCATTATGTTGTATGTATAAAATTTGCCATTATAAATGAGAGTTTTTTACAGATAAGTTTAATTTGTAAGGCAGAACTGCAAGAAACTGTATCATTTATCCTTTACTTTGATAATCATTATGGAATAATTTTATTGATCAAAATAATGAGTATATGGTGGGAAAATATGGAGGTCTTCACATCAATCAATCAATTAATGCTATCACTTAAAATTTTAAGTTCCTGTATTTTAGGATGTTTTCTAGCATTAAAAAAAAAGTTAATCAAGAGTTAGTATTCTAGGTCACATCAGCAACAAGACGGAAGACTAGACATTTTCTCTGATTCCCCATGTGTAAAATGGGGGTTATTAAACAACAATAAATGGTTAAATGCTAATCTTAATGCTGACACTATCCCTTTTACTATCTTGTTGCTTACCTAGTCTCTTTCAATTTCTTTACATTCTTGTTTCTTTTCATAATAACCAAATGTTATAGATCACAATACTAAATTCAGTGCAAAGTATTATTTTATTGTTTCAGCCATTTTCGAGGTAGTTTCTTTAAATGTCCCCAAGTATAAACTAAGCATGGGTTGGTCATCATAAAAACACTATTTGGGAATATCTTTAAAATATAATTGTATCAGTTCATTCATATTTGATTCTTTGTTCAGGAATATAGGTTATATATATCTCAAAAGTAATTTTTCGTAGTTGCTGGTTTTCTTTTAGCCATACTTACAAGACTTCAGTTACCATAAAGTTTGATTTATTTAGCTGTTATAAATTAACATCAGGGGTTTTCTTTCTCCTTAGCACTTTGCGTCAGAGGGCAGATCCTGTTTATAGTCCGCCTCTTCAAGTTTCTGGGCTTTGCTGGAGGCTCAAGGTTTACCCAGTAAGATTTTGATTGTCTTTTTTTTTTTTTAATACCCTTTTAAATTTTATTTATTGTTTCTGATCTATCTTGGGATAGAAGAATATTTTGTATCGTTTTTCTAGTATTCTTAAGCAAATGCTCCATTTTATTTTCTAGGAAATTGCAAATTTCCAGACATTTAGAAATAGCAATATTTCCAAATTTCTTTATAGGGTTCTTGAATCATACTCAAGCACCCCTCCTTAGAGAGCTCCTATGCTGTGAGGACACACTATCAACCCCAAGGACAGGACACAACAGCAGAACTCACCCTTGCCTAACCCTGGTCCTCCCTTCACCTTCTAGGGCTGTGGAGACCCTAGCTCCAGGGAATGGAAGTTTGCTCCAGTCTCTGCAGCCATCTTAGCCACAGTCCTTAAGGAGCAAAAGCCTTCTAGAAGCTGCAGTGTGGAAGCACCAGTGCTGCAAACCTCTAAATTACCAGTCCTGGGGCAAACAGTGCTGCAAAACCCTGAAGTTTCAATGCCAGCCTAGAAAGCTGAGAAATGGAGGTAGTAGGACAGATCGGGATGGGGGAAGATGTGGGGAGGATATGCAGTGAGCCTGAGGGGAAAGAGCACAACATCCAGCTGGGACCAGTCTACCCAAAAGTCAATTGGGAGCAAAAACCTTGACTGGTTAATTGTGAATTGCCCAGTATAGGGGGAGGCTGAGTACTATGAGATGCTCCTCCTAAGGAAACCACAGTGAGAGGAGAGGCAGTCAAGAAGTGAATGATAAGGAAATTATGGGGGGGAAAGACCAAAATTATCAAAGATGGCAGGAAGAAGAAAATTCAGAGACCTTGAACATAAACAGAAAAAGCAATGGGACATTCAGTAGCAACAGAAGGAAGCACCTCCAGATCTGGTAAACAAATTCAGACATCTAGGAATAAATACTGCAAAACAGAAAATGATCTACCATGTGATGAACCAGAGGACCTTGTGATATTTGAGGAGACTATGGAACCACAGCATGCTGTTCCTGAGTGGTTGAAAAGAGAAATGAGAAGTATAAGAGCAGAATTTATGTCCTGTGCATCTAAATTAACAAACAAAATAGAAAAACTTGAATCGGTAATGGGAAACTTCACCAAGAAACAAAAGAGAGCAATGGATTGGCAGTTTTATGAAGGTCAGCTTTTAAGAGGAGAAGCAAAAGAAAGGAACATTAAAAGAAAATAAGCTTGTTATGTAAGCAAAATATATGAAGATGGGATGCATAGAGACAGTCTGAGTATCATAGATCTCTAAGAACACAACAAGGAAAAAACGTCAACAGATGGTGAAGAAAATAATAGAACTGCTTCAAACTTATGAACAAAGAAAATGAAATTCCAATTGAATGAATTCATATTGCTTCCAGAAAAAAATCCAAGTCAGCAAACTCTAAGCTACATGGTGGTTAAATTTAATAATTTATTTCAGAAACAAGTTCATCAAGCCGTCAAGAGAAAGACCTTCAAATACAAAGGAAAGGACATTCAAATAATGGGAGACTGTTCCATACCCACTATAAAAAGGAGGGAATAGAATATTGTGTTCCAAAAAATAACCGAGCTCTTGACATAACCCAGGGTGACCTGTCCTGCAAATTTGAGCTTAGCATTATAGTGATAATGAAGAGCTTGAAAGTTTTTAGAAAACAATCGGAACTGAAGGGATTATTTGCATCTCTATCTACATCTGTATTGCAAAATACAGAAAAGCAAAAAGAGTGAGTAAATGTAGCAGATAAGGACAGAATGAAGGTGGAGAGATCAGTAAGAACTTTTTTTTCTAAGTTCACACAAGGAGAATTTTTTTTCTAACTTTGCACTGTTACCCTAAAAATAGTGGGGTAACAGTGAAGAGGTGAATGGGGGCATTATGTATAGAATCTGGTAATACTTTGTCTACAAGTAAATCAGTGCTTTTTTGTTTTACTATAATATGGGAAGGCTCGTAGGAGGGAGGGGGAGGAGTCCAGGAAGATAGAGGAGTGTGTGATGCATAGGGGTCAAGTCTCGGGCTCACAAATGAGGGGAAGATGACCTCTGTGGTCTCAGAACGAGAAGAACCTGCAGGAGAGTGGGTCCTAGAGGAGGAAAATAATGGAAAGGAGTGGAGAGAATGAAGGAGGCTTTACTTTGGAGGTAGTTCCATTGATGAATGCTCTTATGGGTGAAGAGAGATGGTCAGTGAATGCAAAGAGAGGAGGATCTTACAATGAATGAGGCCTGGAGGATTTGGTACTTGAAGAGTTGTACTACTGCATTGGGAGGTGACAAATTGGAACCCCCGGGACACTTGGCACCTAAAAGAGTTTTTCCAGTCAGTAAAAAAGCAAGGATTGCTGTTCTCCCTGCTACTGTTTGATGGAACTATCTTTGTTTCCTGATGATATCATAGTTTACTTGGAAAACCCCAGGGAATTGGCAGATATTCTAATTGAGGCAATAGCTTCAGCAGTCACAAGCTACAAAACAAATCAGCAATAAATAGTATTTCTATATAATGATGACAACACAAGAAGCAATAATAGAAGGAAATCCCATTTTAAATGACTACAAAATGCATAAAGTATCTATGGATCAACTTACTAAAACACAGAAGATTTGTAAAGATTCAGTAATATAGTACTCCTTAAAGAAATAGAGAACAGTTTAAATAACTTGAATATTCAGTGCTTTGTGGCTAGATTGTGCCAACATCATAAAAATAATAGTACTACCAAAATTAATTTGCACTTATAATGGTATGCCAGTCAAATTACCAATAGGATACTTTACTGAACTTGATAAAATAATACTAAAATTCATTAGAAAACGAGATCTTGACTATCAAGGGAAATGACGAATAACCCTGAGATTTTCCTGTATACTCTTGTTTGTGGTATAAAAAATACCCATTATTCTTAATTTAATTAGAAAAGTAAACACAGAGATGCCTTAGATAAGAAGAGGAATTTATTCCCCTTCTCCCGGGAAGAAAGGGGTGCCCCATGAGATGATGTCTTACCCATGTTGATGCATGAGGTCGGGAAGAGAGAGAGCCTAGCCCTGTTCCAAGGTTTAAAAACCTAATTAGGACGTCCCCTCTCCTGGCCAACTGCCCTCTTTCATTGGTGAAAAATTCACCTCCCAACCTCCTCCCCAATGAGACTACAAGGGGGTTGGCCTTCACCAGGGGGGAAGAAATGAACAAAGGAAGATAAAAGTAATTGACAGGAGAAGGGGGAGGGTAGACACTCAGGAGGGGGGGAGTTACATTCCAGACTGAGAAGTTTTCACTAATTTCATGTTCCACACACTCTTATGCCCTTTTACCATTTTTTACCTTCTCCTCTTTTACCTTATATTGCAAATTGGCAAAAATGGCGTGAAATGGCAACAGTTATTGTTAGAGGGATTTTGGAAAGATAAAGCACATAAATGCATTGTTGTTGGAGCAGTGTAATGGTATTACCTTTTTGGAAAGCAATTTAGAATTATGTAAATAAAGTGACTATAAAGTCTTAGGCCCTTACAACCAGAGACTCCTTTACTTATACCAAATGGAAACCATTGATAAGAAAAAAATTCTCGTAGTATTTACAGCAGCACTTTTTGTGGTAGCTAAAAATTATTAACAAAGTAGATATCCATCAATTGGGGAATGGTTAAACAAATTGTGGTACCTGAATGTAATATTATCATCTTGTAAGAAATATGTGTGATGAATATAAAGAAGCATGGAAAAATCTTATCAACTGATACAGAATAAACAGAACTAAATATATATATATATATATATATATATATATATATATATATATATATATGTATAGTAGCTACAGCAATGTAAAATAGAACAGTATACTAAAAAATCAAAAGTAATTATCAAAATTTAAAAGAACAGGCCTTGAATGAAGAGATATGAGACGACACCCGCCTCCCACCCCTATTTCTTTGTAGAGGTGGGAGGTTCTCAAGTGTTAACATATTGCATGTTTTCATAGTTTTTCAATTTATTGATCAGTTGTGTGGACTTTTCCCCACCTCTAAAAAACTACTCTTGTCATATACCTGGGATACTGTGGTAATATAAGAAGCAGAAAATATCATTAAACACTTAAAAAAATTTATTTATTTTCTTGTTTACATCATTCATTTCCACGAGATTTTGAGTTACAAATTTTCTCCCCATCCTTCCCCTACCCAAAACCTCAAAACAACCCTATATCCCACTGTATAACCCCTCCCCCAATCTTCTCCCTCCTATGTCCTCCTCCTCACCTCTCTGACTTAGTCATTGTTAATTTTTGTGCCAAGCCAATAAAATAATAATGTACTCCTTATGAAATTTATCATTAGCTTTAATTCTTTACTTGTGAAACATACTAATGTCATGAAGTATAAAATTGGACAAAATAGTAACAATTCCTATAGAAAAACAAGGGAAAATGTTACAGGAACTGTTGGAAATAAGGACAGAGAAGGGAGAGGGATTCATATTTCAAATTATACTGTGCAGCAGTAATAATGATCAGAACTCTCATGTTAGAGTTGTGAATTAATGAAAATGGTTTAGAAGGTGGTTTGTGCAAAATGTGCATACTCTTTCCTTAGTAGGCCTTCTACTAGAACTGTATACCCGAAGAAAGTTTTTATGAGCAAAGTAAAAGTGCAAAAATATTTCTTGAAGTATTATTTAGAGTAACTAAAAACTGTAGGAAAAAACCTAGTTGACCAACAATTGGGAAATAACTGCAAAGTCATTTTATCTGAGAATATATTAAAACATTGCTCTGTAAGAAATTAAGGATATGAGTAATTCTAAGAAATAGGGAGAGACTTACATGAAGTCATGCAAAATGAAGAATGCATAATTCAAAGAGCAATAAAATAGTAACATCCATTTTATGCACAGAAAAGTTCAAAAAGGACTGGGTACCACCTTTTTTTTTTTTCAGCCGAACTTGAAATGAGATTGGTTTAGGGAACTCTTTGTGGTGAACTTGCTCTACTATTACAAATTAAACTACAAAGATCATATGGAACTCACATAAAGTCAATTCTGATTTTATGGAAATAAAAAAATATGAGTCAGTGTTCATTTTTGTGCCAAGCTAATAAAATAAAGATCATATTCCGTATGAAATTCATCCTTAGCTTTAACTCTGTATTGGTCAAATAAACTAACGTGATGCATTATAAAATTAGACACCTTCTCCCACTACCTATAGCAGCAATAGCAATAGTAGTAGTAATAGCTCCAACTCTAGGAGGTAGGAACTGTTAGGTTTTATAGATGAGGAAACTGAGACTATGAGAGGTTAAGTGACTTGCCTAAGTTCGGATAGCTAGTAAACTTCTAAGCTGAATTTGAACTTGTCTTTTTCACTATAGGTCCTTTGCTCTATCCATTGCTTCACATAACTGCCTTATATCTTCATGTCTATAGATCTTCACTTTCCCTGCAACTTATTTTCTTAGAGGACAGTTAAGGGTTAAGTGGCTTACTCAGGGTCACATAGCTAGAGGTAGGACTTGTACCCAGGTCTTTTGGACTCCAAGGTCACTATACCACACTGCTTTACTGTGGGTACCACCACCACTATCACCACTTATGTTGGTCAATATAGATGTTTGAGGGCCTGGTGTTTGCACTGGTTAAATAGTGAAATTTTATAAATACATTGAAAAAATTTCTTTCACTTTATTGTTTTTAAAAATTTCATTTTATGACCTTGTTTTTATGCTGTTTCATATATTTGAATCCCTACTCTTGCTAAAAACAAGTCAGATTTATAATTAAACATTTAAAAAAACAAAGATCCAGTTGTATCTTTTTATGTCTCAATTTTAGTGAAGTTACATGTATTTTACTTTTTAGCAATGTTTTTGGAAATATTTGTTGCTTAATGTGATAAAATATTAAGACAGCTTTAAAGTATCATCACTTATTTTTTTCTGTATGTCAGAATGAATTTTATCTTTCCTTTTTTCTCAGAATTGGTCAAATGAAAGGAAAGTTAGCATAGAGATTGATCTCATTAAATTGCTAACATCCTAAGATATTAGAATAGAGGTGATTTTGCATTAATGTTGTAGTTTCTAGCTCTGGAGTGTTTTATATATTTGTTATTTTATCCAGATAGATCAGGTTTCTGTTAGATAGATTAATAGGTAAAATAGTATATATTGGTCTCCAGTACATGAAATTACAGGTTAATCAGTAGATCTTGCCTATTGTTTTTAAGGATGGAAATGGAGTCGTGCGTGGTTATTACCTCTCTGTGTTCCTGGAACTCTCAGCTGGATTGCCAGAAACGTCCAAGTAAGAAACATGATTGAGTATTGATTCCTTGGTGTGTATATATATATATATATATATATTTTTAATTTTAGTTTATTTTCTTGGTTATATCATTCATTTCCACAAGGTTTTGAGTTACAAATTTTCTCCCCTTTTTGTCCCTACCCCCCAGCCCAGAACATTGAT
>JAQQSW010021467.1:0-10652 GCA_028646575.1 Pseudocheirus occidentalis
TATATATATATATATATATATATATATATATATATATATATATATATATATGTGTGTGTGTGTGTGTGTGTGTATAAATACATGTATGTGCATATACATATATGTATGTGTATATACATATATGTATGTGTGTATGCATATATGTGTGTATCTCAACATACACAGATTCACACATATGCATACATGTGCATAAATATGTGTATACACACTAATATATACATATAATAGGTATATGCAATCAATATATGCATATATATATACAAACATATGCACACATACATGTACACACATATCTTTATCCTGGTTAATTTGCAATGAGAAATAGCCCCTAAATCTTTTCCACAGGAATTGTTTATCTAAGCCATTTCTTCCCCTATACTTGTTCAACAGATTTTTTTAAAACTCGAATATAGAGAGTTACATTTGATCCTATTAAATTCCATCTTGTTAGGTTTCACCTCTCATCCCAGTCTATCTACAGAGATAATTTTGGATCCAAAATTAGTCATCCAATGAATTAGCACTCACTCACAGCTTTCTGTCATCTTCAGATTTGATAAACAAGACATCTGTGCCTGCTTTCATCCAAACAGTTGATGGCAAATGTTGCATGGAATAGGACATGAGCACACAACACCCTCCAGCTTATCACTGATTCATTTATCAACATTATTTAGGTCAGGTCACACCAAAAATCATTCATCTTGTTCATTTCTCTCCATTATGTGCAGTGTATCTATGTGTAGGTGCATGTGGGTGTGGGTGTGCATGCATGCACATATGCACACTGGTCCAAATATGTCCTATCCTCAGTGTGCACAGTTCCTGATATAGAGTGGACACATCCTTCACGAATGCAGATCAGGGACTCATATGTACCTTACAGTGTTATAGAGTTGCCACAAGACACTGAGAGATTGTAACTTGACTGTGGTCTGGCAGCTGGTATATTAGAAGCAAGACGTCAACCCACGACTCCCTGCCTCCAAGGCAGCCCTCCCTCTCCTATATCATGTTGCCTTTCACATACAAAGATATCTATTCTTTAGCATTTGTCAAAGCCCTTATTGAAATAAAAATAAAGTATGTCTTCAACATTTCCTTTTCCTACCTGTCTAGTGACCATTAAAAGAGGAAATGAACTGAATCTGGCATGTCTTGATTTTTAGTGAACTCAAGCTGGCTCCCCTTGATGGCTGCTTCCCTTTCCAAATGCTTGCAAACCACCCATTTCATGATTCATTGTGGAATGTTCCAGTGATTAATGTCAAGTTTGCTGGTTTATAGTTTCCTGACTTCCCCATCCCCCCTTTCCCTCAGGTAGCATTTGCCTGTCTTCAGCCTTTTGGCACCCTCCTGCGCTGCTGCGTGATTTCCCGATCACTGACAGAGGCACAACAATCACATCTGCAAGTCCTTTCAGCAACCCAGGGTGTAATTATTCTGGGCCAAGAGACAAACTCTTTGAGAGAAACTCGGAGCTTTCTTATTATAATAATAGCAATTATGACAAAAAGAGAAACACATTTACATAGCACTTTAGGGTTTAAAAAAAACTTGCTTTAATTCCCTTCAAACAATTTCTGTTCTACCTTTTCCAGGATGAACATAGCTCTTCCTAATTGAAATATGGGAGCAAACTTGGAAACTGAGTTACTTTGTTTTCTGGCATCTGTAAATATTACACCATTCTCCCCTAACAGTGAGTCCATCCTTTCCTTGAGCTGTTCCTTGGGATCAGGCTGGTTAAAAGCTCCTTTGATCATCCATAATATCCATCACAAACCTTAGCTCATTTGGGCCCCTAGCCTTTCAAACAGGATCTCTTTTAATACCTGATACTCATTTATTCCTTGGATCCATGAATCTGCTTCCATCCTTTCCATGTGGCTTTGAAAAATCTGAGTTTATCAGTGAGCTTCCAGTGAAGGCACATTGGTCCTTTTGGATGCCAACTTATTTTCTCTTTCTTTGGAATCATTCATTATAGTATTGTTATAATTTCATTTCTGAGAGTTGCCCAACCATCAAAAGCTATTTTGCTTTTTATACTCTGGGCCTGGTTTGGACCATACCACATCTCTATTCAAAAATCTCTAATGGTTCCCCATATGCCTCTAGAATAAAATCCAAACTCCTCTCTTTGGAATTTAAAGCCCTGCCCAGTCTGATTCCTGCCAAGCTTTCCAGGCTTATTTGGGATTGGTCCTGTTCATGTGCTCAACACATGCTTCAAACCTGCACCAATGACGTTTGTTCTGTCTCAGTATCTTTGCACAAGCTGTCTCCCATGCCTGAGATTCTCTGAGTCCTGACTTCTGCCCCCTTAGAATTTCTTAGCTGCCTTCAAGGTTCAATTGTTCAGCCATCTCTCTCAAGAGACCTTTCTTGATCTGCTCTGCTCGCTTTCCCATAGGCTGTAAGTGTTCTCCTGCTCTGGAAATTCTATTTATTTGGTTTTACTTATCTGTGTGCATGCTGTTACCTCCTAGTAGAATGTAAGCTTCCTGAGGACAGGGACACTTTGTTTTTCCTTTTTTGTATGCCTAGGATAGTAGCAGTTTGCATTTATAATACTTTGTTTTTAATATCTGTCACAAGCATTTGAGAAATTTTTGCTGATTTCCTATTGAATTGTATCATAGCCTTCATTTTTTTCTCTTGACTTTTTGAAACCTATCTTTGGGCAAGTCAACAGTGTGGATCTGACCATACTCAGCATGGATGTTGTTGGGTATCTCTAGATCTAAAATGGCATGGCTGCTTTCTCCTCAGGTTCCTGTTGCTTCCGCACAGGATAGCTTGTTATTGTTAGGTCATGTCCGACTCTTTGCAGCCCCCGTGGACCACAGCACACCAGGCCTTTCTGTACTTTACTGTCTCCCAAAGTCTGTCCAAGCTCTTGTTTGTCTGTCCAAGCAAAGCAGTTGCCCTTGATTCTGTTTCTGCCGCCTGAGAAGTGCTCTCCCAATTCAAAGACGTGAGAGTACATGGGATAATCAAACAGCAAACATTTATTAAGGACGTACTTAAGGTAGACAGGTGGGACAATCGAGAGACTGCTGGGCCTACTGTGAGGAAGAGCTGAGCTCAAATCCAGCCTCAGACACTTAATAACTGTGTGACCCTAGGCAAGTAACTTAACCTCTGTTGCCTCAGTTTCTACAACTGTAAAGTGGGGACAATAACAGCACCACCTACCTCCCAGGGTTATTGGAAATATCAAAGGAGATAATATTTTTGAAGTACTTTAAACCCTATATAAAACTGTTATTCCATGTTGGGCCTTTGACTTACAAAGAACAAAACAATGCCTACTCTGAAAGAACCTAAAAACAATGTCTCGAATCACCTTAAATATAATCTAATGACCAGTCCAGCCTCCCATTTTGCAATTGCATCATGAGAAAACAGACCCATGGAAGTTAAATGAGGTACCCAAGAACCTACAGGAATTAGTAAGGAGTGGAGCTAGGAATTTAATTTAGCTCCTATGACCCCCAAATCCAATTCTTTTTCCACCACACCATACCTCCTCTCTTTGTGTAGGCTGGGATGGCTTAATGAGAGCAGATGAAATAAACTCCATAAAGTGTTTGGAATTCTTCAGGAGGGAAAAGCGTTATGAACACAGTGCTATTATTATCCTATAAATTGGGGGAAATGATAACTTCCAGACCATCTGATTTTAGCTAATTGAGGTTTCATTGTAGTTGGCTGGGTTTATCCATCCCAACAGGATGTCTGTTAGCCTATTAGTTGGAAAGTAAATGCCACGATGTTAACATTTTTTGGCATATGATTGGCTTGGATGGCTCCCTAACAGCAGAGTTCAAATAGATGACCTTAGAGGGATCCTCCCTTCCATTCAATTTGCCAGTTTATAACCTTCCCACCCAGAGATGGGCCAGAAGCCATTGCTCCCATGCACTGAGCCCCTGAGGCCTTGTGTCAATGACCATGGCTTTCTGGGGTTTAGACAGATGCCTCTGCACTCTTATGTTGATCTATGACTTCAATGTGTCTATAAGAAGGAAAGACTCCTGTTTCCAGGCCCTGGAGATAGAGCATCAGAGGCAGAGACATCCCTGTTACTTGGGAGCAGAATGCTCTAGCTGCAGAAGAAGTTATGGAGACGGATCTGATGAAGTCAGTTAATCAAAGCAGTAGCATCACCACGTTAAAAAAATTACTCACATTTACATAATTTTCCATCAAGGGTCAGATCAGGTGCCTCTTTCTCCTCCATAAAATCATATCTGATTTCCTCTGTTAACATTCTCTCTGCTTCTATTTACTAATTAGAATTATTGCTGTGCTTCCTGCCTTGCTTCCTACAGAAACCATAGCTTGAGGATTTAACCCTTTTAGTTCTATAGCTCTCATGCTGGGGCCCACCATTTCACAATCTATCTACTATCTATCCATCCATCCATCCATCCGTCTATCCATCTATCATCTATCTATCTATCTATCTATCTATCTATCTATCTATCCATCCATCCATCCATCTATCCATCTATCTTCTATCTATCTATCTATCTCTCTATCCATCTATCCATCTGTCTGTCCATCCATCCATCCATTCATCAATCTATCTATCCATCTATTCATCTATCTCCTATCTATCTATCTATCTATCTATCTATCTATCTATCTATCTATCTATCTATCTACTCACCAGCTGCCCCTTCTAAAACCTGCACCTACTTTCTAGTTCTGGCACCATAATCAAATCCATTCTGTCATTACTACTGGAAAGGATGCCAATCTACTCTCCTAGGAATCCTTCACCATCCTTGTGACTTCCCAGACCAAAATACTCTTCCCTGGCCACCAATCCCTTACACATGTGGCAAGACAGAGTCAGCATTTAGTCCTTTGCAAGCACTTGAATGCTTTTTCATTTATAAGCCTTGAATAGAAATTAAGTGCTTTAATATTTTAATATTAAATATTAATATTAATTAATTAATAATTAATGTTAATACTTTTAATATCCCCATTAACAAAAATATTTGTTTTGCATGTAGTGGCACAATAGAGTACTGGAGTTCCAGCCAGTCTGTCTTTTGTTTAAATTCTGCCTTAGACACTTGCTAGCTGTGTGACCCTGGGTAAGTCACTTAACTGCTGTTTGCCTTGGTTTTCTCTTCTGTAAAATGGGGATAATAATACCCCTTCGCTTCTGGGATTGTCATGAGAATAAAATGAGGTGCTATGTGTAAAGCCCTTTGTAAAATTTAAAGTGTCACATGAATATTAGCTATTGCTATTAGAAAAGTTTATGATTATGAAACAGATAGACTAAGGACTTCACCTGAGATCATAATAGAGTTTGGGAAACTTTAATTTCAGAGTGTGGTAGCATTATAATAAATACAAGCTTTTCAGGGTTCAATCCTGTGATTTCATCAGCACAGGGAATCCTTTTTTAAAAATTCAATTAATTAATTAATTAGCTTTTAGTTTAAAACATTCAGTTCCACAAGCTTTTGAGTTCTAAATTTTCTCCCCTTCCCTTCCCTTCCCTTCCCTTCCCTTCCCTTCCCTTCCCTTCCCTTCCTCCCATACAGAGGACATTTCCTCAGACAGCAATGGTGCTGTCACCTACAGCATTAGGGAGTTGCCTGGGACACTGAGAGGCTCGGTGGTTTACACAGGATCACACAGTGCCTGTGTAGGGAGAGCTCTCTCTCCACTTCCACATACTGCGGATTAGAAGATTCTTTGTTGTTATTGAATCTTGCTCAATGCTGCAAGACCCACTTGAGATTTTCTTGGCAGAGATACTGGAGGGGTTTGCCATTCCCTTTTCCAGTTTATTTTGCAGATGAGGAATCTGAGGCAACCAGGGGGAAGTGACTTACCCAGGGTCACACAGCTAGTGCATGTCTGAGATAGGATTTGAATTCATCTTCCTCCCTCCAGGTCTCTATCTACTGTACCACGTAGGTCCCAGGGAAATGTTCATAAGTGAATAGATGTTACTATGTGAGTGGTTTCTAGCCTTTTAAAAGATTTTATTAATGCTGTAAGCACTCCTGTTTGAGAGACAGAATTTATGTTGTTTCATGGGCTCACAGGATCATAAAATTTGAAGGTAAAGGTTGAAGTGTTGTCCGAAGTGATCTAGTACACACACACACACACACACACACACACACACACACACACTCATCTTATAGATGAGGAAACTGAGTTTTAGAGACATCCCATTATTTGTCTGATAAAATGTTATGTTTTCTCTTCTCATTTTGGTAAAGTTGTAAGTTCCCCAATGGCAGGGATGGTGGTGGAGACTGGAAGAGTCCCATTGGGAATCTTGTTTATTATATACTTCTACTACTGGAGCCCCTGCAGAGGCCAAAATGAAAGATCACAATTTGCCTTGGTCCTCCCGTCCCTGATATTATCTGGGAACCTATGGTTAAAGCTCATTCGTTACAGATAGGCATGAGCATTGGGGGACAACGTCAAAAGGCTGACATAATGTCAGTCAAACTATTCAAGAAAGCTTCCAGAACTCATTTCTCCCTCTTAAATGACCTCCAGTCACCAAGATTATGGGGACTGAAAATATAGGGATTCTACAGTAGATATAAGCGTTTTCCCAAGTCTATCTGACATTGCTTTTAAGGTACATTGAACTAAACTTAAAAAAAAACAACTCCAAAATGATACTTGAGCTTACTGGCTACTTCAATTTGGTTCATATAGGTTAGCAACAGAGTTGTTAGAGCATCCAGCTATCTGGTGTCTTAGAGGGTTGTTAAACAACTGGGCTGCTTTGATCCCTGTTATAGCCTCCGCCTCTCCCAACCTAAACTGCACGAAAGTAAAGATAAAAAAGGACTGTTATTATGTGGACTAAGAAGATCCTTCATCACAAAGTATCAAGACTGGAGAAAAAAAACAGAAAACAGAAATGAGGCTATAGCCAAACCCAAGGGTGTGGTGTGCTTTAAAGTAATGTCTAATTCCACATAAATGGAGGAAGTCAAGGGTCCCCAGAGCAATCTCCTTTACACAAAGAGAATGAAAAGAAAATGGAGCTATTAGAGCAGCCATCATCTTGGGGAACCAGCAAAAGAGGCTTGCAGTCTTGGCCACAACCAACACTGCCATCTTGGACAGGCTCATAAGCCTAAGAAAAGATCTTGAAGCAGCAGCATCTCCTCCACCTCTGCCTCCCTTCCCCACTGGCCCTACTTCCAGCCTGCCCCTACAGCCATCTTCAAGGGAAGGAGCTCTTGGGGAGATGTGACCTGGAAATGACCTCTGTGGGCCCTCTAGCCTCTGATTCTCTCTGTAGCTACAGTTCTTGAAAATTGGGTAAAGCAAGTTACCTACATTAAAGTTCTTTGCACCAGAAAGTGTAGAAGTACTGGGGAAATGGAAATGGTTGTATTGAGGGAAATGACTAAAGAAGATACACTGCCATCTGCTTTGCCATTGCCCTAAGGACATAGAACCATTCTATCTGTCTTGCAGCTGAAATCTCTATCTCTTGTGCCTGCATGTTGGAGTATGGGAGCTCCTTGAGCTGAGACAGGTAGACTTTTCTATTTGGGTGTCCACTATTTAACAATAAATGCTCATTTGTTCATTGAGTCATTCATAATACTTAAGACACTGAATTAGGGCTGTTTGTGACTTTGCACCTAGAGCCTGTCTTTTACCCTGGTATTTGGTTGCTACTTCACAGTTCTCCTGTAGGATGCTGATACTGCCTGCCTGCATATATTGCTACTTTGACAGGCTCGGTGGAGACAACACGCTGGGCTTGGAATCAGGAACATTGAAATCGAATCTGAACTGAGACACCTCCTGTGTGACCTTGGGCAAGGCATTTAACCTCTGTCAGCCTGGCTCTCCTCATCTGTGAACTGCGGACAATAAAGGCACCTGCCTCCCAGGGTTGTTTGGGGACCAACTGAGATAAGATTCATAAGGCATTTGGCACAGTGCTGTCACACAATGGGCACTATATAATTGCATCAGTGTCATTGGCATCATTGCTGTTGTTGTTTCAGGAAGGACCCTGGGCATCTGTCAGTCACAGCTCAACTGGGTCACAACCTCAATTTCACCCCCTGCCCCACTCAGTTCTCCTCTGTGTGTTGTCTTCACTGATTAGAAGGCGAATCCTTCAGGGAAGGGGCTATTTTGCTTACAGTTGTAGTAACAATTCTTAGCATAGTATCTAACACATTAAAAAAAATTTCCAAGGGCAGAGCCAAGATGGCAGCATAAAAACAGGACTTCCTCATGGCTCTGGCTCTCACCACCTCCAATACATGTATAAAAAGATTCTAAACACATTTCAGAGCTACAAAATCTACAACGTGACAAATAGAAACAAATCTCCTGCTGAAGGCAGACTGGCAGGCCTACAGGAAGGGTCTATCCCATGAGTTTGGGAGCCAAGCATAGTTTCCCATGAGCCTTGGGGTTCAGGCCCCAGGGAGGCTCCAACTAGCTGCAGCCAGAGCAGACTTGAGGAGAGTGAATCATCAGCAGCTGTGGTGGTTTCCAGACTTCTGAACCCATAAATGCCAAAAAATAGTAAACGGCCCGTTGGAAATTCTGCTGGAATTGGTTGGAGAAGAAGGTGGTCTGGTCCCTACCCCTGGGGTGAGAAGTGGTGGAGGCACAGAGGCTGTAGTTGCTGCAGTTTGGCTCCTTCCAGAGCTCCTGGTCTAAAGATCGTAGAGGGACCAAGTGACCATTCAGAGGGTAATCACTCTTGCTTTAATCTGCTTGAATCTGGATTGTGGTCTTGGGCAGTGGTCCTAGGGTGTGTGGCCAGTGAGCCAGAGCTTGTGGGGGCTGCAGATAGGGTACCCTCCTAATAGCTCTGGCAGCTATGAAAACCCCAGCAATTTGGGACATAGCTCTCTGCAATCTGGAAGCAGAGTTCTACTCCGGAAAAGGGCTCAAAAGTCAAGTAACTCAAAAGTCAATATGAGCAAGTAGAGAAAGCACAAATAGACCACAGAATTCTTTTTTGGGGACAAAAGGATCAAGGCATGGAGTGGGAGGAAGACAATGAAGTCAGAATTCCTGCATCAAAAGCTTCCAAGAAAAATATGAAATGGTTACATGCCATGGAGGAACTTAAGAAGGATTTTAAAAATCAAGAGAAGTGGAGGAAAAATTGGGAAGAGAAATGAGAATGATGCAAGAAAATCATGAAAAGCAAGTCAACAACCTGCCAAAGGAGATGCAAAAACACTGAAGAAAATAACAGCTTAAAAATAGACTAACCCAAATGGCAAAAGAGGCCCAAAAATCCAATGAGAAGAATGCCTTAAAAAGCTGAATTTGCCAGATGGAGATGGAATTTTAAAAACTTGCTGAAGAGAATAATTCCTTCAAAATTAGATGGGAGGAAATGGAAACTAATGACTTTATGAGAAATTAAGATACTATAAAAAAGATCCAAACAAATAAAAAAATAGCAGTCAATGTAAAATATCTCATTGAAAAAACCATTGACCTGGAAAATAGATCCAAGCAAGTTAATTTAAAAATTATTGGGGTAGAAGCAGCAAGGTCCTGCAGCTCCCACACCCCCACCCTAAACACCCATAAAATATGAGCCCAGACAAAGTCTAGGACTCTCAGACTCACAAAAATACAGAGACCACATCTATCACTGAAGGCAGCTTGGTATCAGGGCCTCAGCACAGTGGCCAGGAGCGGGGGCTGGCCCAGCTTGAAGCCAAGATCGCGGCCAGGCCCAGGGCAGTGAGAAGGAGCCAGGATGAGCTGAGCCAAGCCACACTGCATCCAGTCTTCAGAAGAGAGGATCTACAGCCTCCAGCACCTCCACATCTGCCAAGGTGTGAGGAACAGGACGGGAGAGGGGCAGCTCACACTGGAGCAGAGACCAGCCCAGCCCAAAACCGCAGCCATGGCCAAGCCAAGCCCCAGGGCAGCCAGGAGGAGCTGAGCCTCCCAAGCCGCAGCTTGAGTCTACTTCAGAGAAGACCTAAAGCACCTGCCTAAGGGGATCTTAAAATCCCACAAACCAGGGTCAGAGATGGTTAGTGAAAGTGAAACTTTGAAAATTAATTTGGGGGAGGTCAAGCAGTTTGGCCAATCTGCCCCCAGGGCAAGGAAGCAGTAGAGGAAGGGAACTGCTGGAACCAGTGGTGGCCCCTACTGGGCTGCTTCAGAGCCCCCGGCCTGTGGACTCTGCAGGGGGGCTGAATTGATTGATCAGGGCCAAGTGCTCTTGTGTTGAGCAGCTTGGATCTGGATCGTGGTCTTGGGTGGTGGTCCTGGGGTGCACTTTCAGCAAGCCAAAGCTGGGGGGACTTGTAACACTCCCCTAATAGCTCCGGCATCTGGGAGAACCCCAGTGGTTTGGAACAGAGCTTTCCCCCCTGGAAGTAGAGTTTCACAGAGCTAAAAAAACCAACCAATTAATTGACTGGCCAACATGAGGAAAAGGAAGCAAAATAAGAACAGCAATAAAACTCCAGAATCCTTTTTTGTGGACAAAAAGGATCAAAGCATGGAACGGGAGGAAGATAGCCCAGAACTCAGAACTCCCACACCAATCACCTCTTGACAAAGATCTCCAAAAGAAAAATCCTAGGAATATTATAGCCAAATTCCAGAGTTCCCAGGTCAAGGAGAAA
>JAQQSW010021468.1:0-10652 GCA_028646575.1 Pseudocheirus occidentalis
CTACAAGGATCAACATTTTTTTCTGTTTCTGTTGTGTCTTTCTTTGGTTTTGTTAAATATATACACACATATACATACATATATGTATACACACATATATGTATGTGCATGTACATGCATGTATACACACATATGTACACATATAAAAGTTGGCAGTTCCCAGCAGAAAGCTGAGGGTGATCTAGCATCTGCACAATACACAACACCAATTAAACTTATCTCTGATGGACCCTGGAATGGATCTTCCTTCTTTTCAAACATAGGATGAGGAAGTTGCAAAAGATATGAGTAAAAGCTCTTTAGAGCAAAATCCATATAGCAGCAAGTTCTTTAATGCAACAAAAGAATCATGATGTTCTCTACAGAAAGTGATAAGTACATTAGCTAAGTATTTATGACTTTATTATTTTTTATCTGACCTAATATTTAAATTTGCCACGAGTATGTAAGCTAGGTGTAAGCTAGAGCAACTGGATGGTATCATGGATAGAGCATGAGGTTTGAAATCAGGAAGATTCAACTTCCTGAGTTCAAATCTAGCCTCAGACACTCACTTGCTATGTGATCCTGGGCAAGTCAGTTGATCCTGTTTGCTTCAGTTTCCTCATCTGTAAAATGAGCTGGAGAAGGAAATGACAAACCACTCTACTATGTCTTTGGAGGACACCCCTCATGGGGTCCCAAAGAGTCCCATGGAACTTTACAAGAAGAGTATGTAAATCCCATTCAAGGAATCTTTCAACTGTTAACTGAAGGGGAGCCAAACATTTTCTTATCCTTTATTTTCTGCTTTCCTACTGTTATTTTATGAGAACTGATTCTCTTTTAATATAAATTCACAGAGGTATTCCTTCTTGAATTCAGAGTCAAAAAAGCACAATGGCCTCTGTAAGTGGGTATTTTCTTTGGTGAGATCTATCTCCAACATGAAATGAATAAATTAATGAATAAATTCAGAGCATATTAAAAGAAATGAGGTGAAATTGACCTTCATCTTTTGAGACCTGTGTTCTGGATATCCTATAGGCTTACTTTGTGTTTATTATCTGTTCACCTTGAGGTCATGTACATCTGTCCTTCCTGTAGAACCACCTGTTCTCCATGGCCCAGGATTTGCATAGCCACTTTAGGAAGCCAAGGACTTTTGCTAGACCATAAATAAATTTGATTACACTGAACATGAATCCTTATGAAAAAAAAGCAGGAATACTGAGATGTCAGACTACAAATATTTCTAGCATTCTTCATAGTAATTGAAATGCTAAAAGGGCAAAGTACCTACATTTAGAGATGAGAAGCATGGGCAGTATAGTACCACTTGGACAAGCGTAGTCTTCTGGTCCTAAGAACTATATAATATAACAAATGAAGTCTGTAAATTTTGGTATTTTGAATTATGACAAATTCTTCCTGTCCTTTAGACATATGAAAACCAAGATCTCTGTATTTCATCAGGTTAGGTTTCTTTTCAGGCTAAAGAATTATGATTTAAACACACTCATTTGCCCTTACCATCCCCTCAAATTAGTGTCTTATTACCTTATTGTCATATTATCTCTTCCCTTTCTTGCCCAAATTCCTTGAAAAAGCTGTATGTGGTTATTTCCTCTAGTTCCCCTCCTCTCATTTCTAAACCCTAAAGAGTTGGCTTCTGATCTCACCACTCAATTGACAAGGCTCTATCCAAACTTACCAATGATTTCTTAATTAGCAAATCTAATAGCCTTTTCTCAGTTCTCATCTTTCTTCACCTCTTTGAAGCATCTGACACCAGTGATCATTTCTGGATTTTTGTGATGCTGTGCTTTTCCTACCTTGGTTCCTTTCCTCTTCATTTTGTTGGCTAAATAATCTACTAACCATGGAGAGCTCCTTAAGAAGTTCCCTGCCCCCCCTTTGTCTTTCTACCTTTTAATTTGACAATGTTGTCAGCTTTTTGTGTTCAATTTTCTTCTCTGTGCTGATTACTCCCAGACCTATAAATTCCAATTCCGTGTAACTGATCTCCATTCTTGCATCCCCAACTAATTTTAATTCAAGATTTTAGAAATTTTGAAATGGATATGGTATAGGCATATCAAACTCAACATCCATAACATAGAACTGATTATCTTTCCCCCCAAATTCACTTCTCTTCAGGACTTTCTTTTTTTGAGGGCAACACTATCCTTCCAGTCACCTATGTCTACAACTTCAATGTTATCCTCAACTCCCAGTCTCCCTTACACCACATATTGAATCAGTAGCCAAGTGTTATTATTTCTGTCTCCACAACAACTCCTGAATATGCCCATTTCTATATAATCAAAAAACTACCACCCTAGACAATGCCCTCATCACCTCTGGATGGTCTATTGACAATAACCTCTAATTCATCTCTGGGACTCAACTCACTACCCATTCTAATCCAACCTTCACCTTTGTAGCTGCCAAAGTGATTTTATTAAAACATGGGTCCCAGCAACTAGGTGGCACAATGAATAGAACACTGGTCCTGGAGTCAGGAGGACCTGTGTTCAAATTTGACCTCAGACCCTTAACACTTACTAGCTGTATGACCTTGGGGAAATCAACCCCAATTGCCCTGCCTTCCCTCCTCCAAAACAAAACAAAACAAAACAAAAAGGCATGTGTCTCTCCTCTTATTCAACAAAACTCATTGGTTCCCTGTTATCTCAAAGAAAAGCTGTAAGTTCCTATTTTTGGTACTTAACATACACACACATTTATGCAAACATACATACATATCTCTGTTGTTAGAATAAATATACACTCATCTAGGGCAGGGACTACTTCTTCTTCTTTTTAACCCTGCCCACCCTGTAGGCAATTGCTTCTTGGTTGTTTGAGTGATAAGAGTATCCCCAAAACAAAGATCATTGAATCAATAAATATTTGTTTAGACTTTAGTAGTGAAGAGGATAATCTTTTGGTGAGTGCTTATTTACAATTTAATTTTGTATTTCTGGCCACATAATAAGCACATAGATTACAAAAATGATATGTGTTTGTATTTGGTGTGTTCAGCCTGCAATTTCATTGTTACCTATAAACTGTAAAAAGATACTCCAGTACGGACGATTTATGAGAGAAAAAGAACAATACTCACATAGGAATAGAAGGTAGGGATAGATTGTGAGCCACACTAATGAAGCACCCATATCTAGTAGACAACAGATCTGTTGAACTCTAATGAGCAGTCTGGTCATAGCCTAGAGGCCACAAGATTCCCTAAATCACATAAGAAATAGTGGGGGTGTCCAATATAGGAGTGGAGTAACACAACTGGGAATTTCATTCAGAAGAAGTCCCCAAGTTTAAGGAATCCCTCAAGTCGTCAAAGATCTCTGCTATAAGATTAACATAAAAGTCACAAAAAGATAAGTCTGTTTGGGGAACTTCAATATATCTACCAACTGCCCTCAATTAGAATTTTCATCTTTTAAATATTATCATTGTGTGAATAGAGCACCGGCCCTGGAGTCAGGAGTACCTGAGTTCAAATCCGGCCTCAGACACTTAACACAAAAAACTAGCCATGTGACCTTGGGCAAGTCACTTAACCCCAACTGCCCTCCAAAAAGCAAAAAAAAATTATCATTGTGGAAATTAAAGGTTATTGGAAGAAGTATATGATAGCTTGTTGTCATGCTATGAGAAACAGGATATAAATATGTATCTTTCTACACTAGTAATGTACCCAGAAACCAACAATGATAAATACTCCTCACATTCAAATAGAGCTTTTATGGTTATATTAAGAGAAAAATACTCTTACCTCCTAGCTACATGCCAGTTCCAGTTTGGGGTCACCTACTCAACACTTTTCAAACTAGCTTCTTTCCCCAGCATTCTACAGTTATCCTTTCCATATTGCCACTTTCCCTGTTGCAGTTTCTGTATGTCATGGGTCATCATGAGAAATTAAATGGGAACTTATGGAGGAGTTTTGTGGGAGCTGCAGATGACATGTGAAAGCCAATAAATGACACAAAAAAGGTTTGGAAGTGAAGAAATGCATAAATTATATGAATAGTATTATAGAATATCAGCCCAAATTTTACAATAAGGTACTGTAAAGGGTCCATAAAATAAAACAAAAAATTCAGATTTCCTCTCTAGTAAGAAAGGAAGGTCAAAAAATTTTACATAGATTTTCCAGATTATGGGGTGCTACTCCCTTAACCCTTGTGATGGGGACAGGATAGATGTATTAAATTTCCTCTCTTGAATGTCACTTATGGACTGCTTTATTATAATTTTCAATGATTTTTTTTCATATTCTATGCTCTCCGACCCCTCTTTAGCTTTAAACACTACTGAGCATTTCCTCTTACTGGATACTCTTCTCACACTTCCTGACTCTTTATTTGGATCTCTCTTTTCCCTTTATCCATTCTGCCTTTTACTGCAGTTCCTTGTGTTAATGGCCTATCTTTCTATTAGATCAAAAGATCCTTGAGTGCAGCAACTGGGTTTTATTTCATCTTAATATCCTCAGCATCTATCATAATGCCTTGTATAAACAAATGCTAAAACAAATACAATAAGAAAATAAATAAATATTTGGTAGATTGGATTGACTTGAACACCCATTTTTCAGAAAAAGAAAGCAACATAAAGACAAATGAAATGAATTGTCTAGAACATAATTTAAAGGGTTCAAACCCAGGTATTCTAAGGCCTAATTTTTTATTTCTTTTGAAAACTGTAATAGACTTAACTGTTATTATTAAACAAAATAAACCACATAGAGTTGAGCCATCCTAAAATAGTCCAGGCATTTGAATATACTGCATATATTTATTAAATAATGGATATAATGGAAGTCAAACCATACCCTCTGAAACATAATGATTTTATCCAGCAAGAGCCTAATAAAACTTTCTTAGTCTGTAAGGCAGATATTAGTCTTAAGAATACTAGTTGTATAAAGGGATTCTGCTACATTTTACGTAATTGTGTTTCTCAATAATTTTTTTCTAAAATTAAGTAACAGATAGCAGAAGGAATTGATATCCTCTACGCTGGATAAAGTGTAATAGTAATTATGCTTATTAATAATGATAGAATAACCTGACATGTGTTCGTTACTTTAAGGTTCAGGACAGTGATCAGTCTAATTTATTCTTTGTATCCCTGGAGTCTAGCATAATTACTTAATTACTTCTATATACAAGTGCTAAATAAGTAATCACCAAGCGCTTTACATTTCCTATTTTCATTTTAGATTCATAACAATTCTGGGAGGTAGGTACAATAGTCATTATTATTCTTATTTTAAAATGGGAAAAACATGGCTTAACATATGGTAACATATCAAGTGTCAGAGTGTTTTCAAACTCCAATCTGACTCCAAGTTCCTCTGAATAATCTAAAACAAAAACTCCATGTTTCAGGAATCTTCATTAAAAACAGTATATTCACTTACACAGCATGTAGGTTGCTCCCTGCAGAGAGCTCAGGTATCCCTGCTGCAAGCCCCCGTTGGTGGTAAAACAGGTGCTGGGATTCCTCACCAGGTAGGAAGTATCCTTCATCAATTAAGTCATGTGTATGTGACAGGGCTATACATGATGTAAAATATAAAAAAGGAATTCTAGATCTTTTGACACAGGGAAGATCATTAATTAGTCCTTGGAATTTTATAATATGATGGAGAATACTTCACTGATGTTCCAGTTCCAGAATGGGTATTGCCTCAGTCAAACTGAGACCTGTTAAAGACTTTAATTTAAAAAGGTCAAGGTCTCCCACTGCATCCAGGGCTATCTGAAGTCACTCTGATTTATATTTCAACACTGGAATCAGATGACTTTGGAGGAAAAAGTGAGGCTGATGACTTTGCACAGCCCTCCCTTGCTTAAATTCAATTCATTTGTATATCATGGATAAATAATGAGGATATTTTTTGATGGATTTTGTTAATGCTCTCATAGTTTAGTACCATCAGTGGAACTGGAACAAAAGGTTTGATTATTTTTCTGACTTTTGCAGTGTAATACTCTCAAAAATAATTTTAAAAATTTATAATTTTACCAACACTGCTTTAAAGAACCTGCTTCTCTACATCTATGTCTTACATAATCCCTTTTTTTTACTTCAAAACTCGGCAAACATACCCACTTAATCATGAACTTGACTTTGATAACTATCAGAATAATGAAATATTTGGCCTTGGTTACTTATTATGCTTAGGCATAGAGGGGCTGCCATTATATTTGTGACAGAGTAACCGAAATCAAAGAAATCACAGACCGTGGCATATTAAAGGAATGGATTACTTTAACATATTTTAAAGATACCAACTTCTTATTACCTTATGAGACCATTACATTTCTCAATAACGTTGATGAGTTTGGGGGCTTTTTTGTGGATGGAGAAGTGAAGTAGGTGGTACAAAGTGATATATGAACCCAAATATTTGAAACCAAGTCTTGTAAAGCTATCAGGAAGAAAAAAGATCTGATTAACTATAAGGAACAACTAAGCTTAGGTTACATGAAACTCTAGTTTTGTATCAAAATAGATAGAATAGACTAAATAAAGAAAATAACTTTCAGAACTTGAAATAGTGACAACTAAGCCTTCACAAAACTGCCTCTTCTATGATAACTACGAAAACTTCTATGATCCCTACGAAAACCTGTGATGCCCTATGAATCCTGACCTTAAATCTTTTGATGCCTTATATGCATTATGACTTTCTATATGATTTTGAAACTAGAGCACTATTAATTTAGTGTTCCCAGCTCATTAAGCAGACATCCAGAAACAGTAAAATGCTTATTAATTTTTTATTCATCTTTGATATTGATTGATGTTTTGGGGGGTTTTTGTATGTAAAAGGCAGATAAAATAAACGTGGTATCACATACATTGGTGATAAAAATGTTTGTTAATTATTGGAAAGTAATTCAGGATGAACTTGATATATTTCATGTTTGCAGTTTGTTTTTTTTATGTACAAATGCCTTTGTGAATATGAATATTATTTAAGCTCCATACTTAAAAACTATTTCAGGGAGATTTGCTTCAGGGAGTTTTTTCCTATCACCCTTAACACACACGGGATTTTAGAATTGAATGGGACCTTAAAAGCCATCTCCTTAGCCTATATTATTCAAATGTCCATCTAGACTCTAGGATCTTGCCAATTTTTTTGTCAATGTCATAAAATGTTAGATCTGGGATGTTAGACCTCAAAGGTAACTGGGTTAAATGCCATTTTTTACAAAATAAGTACACTGTAAAAGTTACACACAAAATCATATTTTTCCAACCAACAATTCCATTGATGGTACTAAACCATGATCATGTGTCAAAAACAACCAAATGCACAAACAAAAAAAAACTTTGTAAGTTCATGATCCAGTCCTTTAATAACAGATAAGAAGGGGCTCCTATTTCACACTTCAATTTTTTTCAGATACAGATTGTGATTGATTAAATCAGGTATTTGTTAAATTTATTAAACACAGTGATTGGAAAAGGGTTTTGGAACCTCTCACCACTGATGAAGATTGACGTCTGTTGTGTAAAATACAATTAGAGAGCTACCCCAGACATTGACAGAGTTGCTGATTTGCCCATGGTCACACAATTAATATGTATTTAAGAAAAACACAGGTCTTAAAGCGTGTTGTCTTTCTGACAACGATTCTAGCCATTTCTTTACCAAACTGAAGATTTCAACCTAAATTTTATAAACTTACTTAAGTAAAGCATTGATTTCTGTTTAATATAAACCATTTTTATTATGTGAGTATAAGTATTAATGTTATAAGACGCAAGATCACAGGTCATATTTTAATAATCAGTACTCATAGACTATGTTCATCTTATTCCCTTTGCAATCATTCAAGAAATCATTTCTTACTCATTGCTTAATTTCTTACATTTCCTATAGAGTTCCAGAAACATTTCCCTCATAGGTCAATACCTCACAATGACCATCCTAATCAGTAAGCACAAGTCTTTTGCCTATAGTATTTCATTTCTAAGTAATAAGGATGAATGCATTTTTAAAAATTGAGTCACATTATGCAATTATACTTTTTTGGATGTCTCCAATCCAACCCAACCTTTTCCATTCAAAATCTAAAGAACAGCTAATTGCTGTCATGCTGGGCTAGAGGCCTGGCACTACCATGCCTGTCCCCAGGACAGCTGCAATCAACACATTTATCATGATCTGACCAGACAGCCTGTGCCAGCCATAAGACGGCTTCAAGGTGGTAATTCACTGAACTACAGGAAGCCCTCACAGCAGTTCAATTTTAGAACTAGCAATTTTAGCCTCATCAGTGGTAAATTACAAGCTATTTAATGTTGCTGAATCACACGCCTGCTGCAACATTTATGACTGGACATAAAAAAAGTTATGACAATTGCACATCACAAAATGAAAATTAATAATAAAAATAGGTTAGGCTCATAACAATTTGGAAAAGACCCTGTTAAGTCATTAACCAAATATCATTTTTTTTTGTATAATCTTCTCTTAAAACACTGAACTTGGGAGGGAAAAATATTACTGTGGTTCAGGGAAAGTCAAGAGGGTCTTGGGGATCTAATAAGGTCTTACTTCACTGACTTGGCAATGATTAAGCTTGCCATGTGGCAAGCTCTATTTGACCATATAACTCTCAAGACAAGTCCCTTAAATCTGATATCTCTCTGTCTTCATTTATTCTAAAGGGAATCTCAATGTACCCTTTTACAGATTTACCTATTACTTCACCACTGATAAATACACATATCAATAGATCATACCAGTCCTATAATTAGTATGCATCTTCAATGCCAAAATACATATGCAAATTGCTGTGGATGTTCCAAATTGTCAAAGAGTTACATATGATTACCTTGAGGAAATTTACCAACGAAATATGATGAATTACTTTTCAGATGAAAATAAGCTACATATGTCCTTTCTACAATGACAAGAGCTTTCTCATTAGGGAAATCCATTCATACATATCATATATATTATGATAATATATTGTTTTGTTTTATTTTGTTTTTGTTCCCAGCTTTTACAAACTCAGTTTGGGGCTCAATCTACTCACATTTCTTTGTAGATGAATTCATAAGCACTTGGTAGAGGAAAGAGGTTTCAGTTAAGAAAAAGAAAACATTATGACATTAATTTTTCCATGTATTGTGTGAGAAGTTAGATGGTCTACCAGGAAATGATAAATACATGAAACCTTCAAAAGAAACATCCTTTTGATAAAAAGTGTTTGCAGTAATCAATATCTTAGAGTTTTTCTTTCCCTTACAGGATGGTTATTTTTTCCCTAGGATTTGGGCAATATAAACTGGGTTAGATTTGCCCCTAACAAATCTCATAGGTTTATGTGAGTCTAAAAGTGAATATTTTACTTCTAAAAAATTATTAATTCTAAAGTCATTGGTTTCTTCTGTGTTTTCCTAAGTAAATGAAAATGGAGGGCTTTATTTATTTTTAAAAGAAAAAGCAACTGTAAGAAGCATATAACAAATATATCCAAAGAAAAGGAGTTTCCATTTTCCAATACTGTGCATTATAAATAGGGAGAGTAATGTTTCAGGAAGAGAAGTGGTGTGGGAGGCAGCAGACCAGGTGGCTAGTCCTAGCTCTGCCATTAATTCACTTATGTATCTTTGGCTAAGAAGTTTTGCTTTGGTGTACCATAGATTCTTTATTTCACCAACAAATACAATTTTCACATCAGAATGTATTTACAAAATACTTCTTATCCCAATGGGGACTCATGTACCACAGAAAAATGTAAGGCAAACCTGATCCACATAGCACCCATGACCAATAGTTGATTTGTCATTCCATAGCTATAGGTCCTATGTTTCCACTGAGAGAAGGAAAGCATATTTCTTCTTTTTCTCTAGGAGCAAAATTAGTCCTGGAAATTAATCTGTAAAATGAAAGAATTTGGGATAATGGATCCCTAAGGTTCCTTTTAAGGATAATACTTTATATGAGGGGTAGAGTGATTAAGTAGAAAGAAGACTGGATCTGGAGTCAGATGATATAGGAGAGAAGGCATTAGGTAGCCTAAAGTCAGGAAGAACTAGTTTTACTTCCCATCTTTGTTATTCATTGATTATATGGCTCTGGGAAAGTCACTTAATCTTTCTCTACTCCAGTATTCTTCTCTGTATAGGGCATGTAGAAAGATCAGTGGAAAGAGAGGCAGGCCAAGAATCAGGAAGACTAATTTTCATGAGTTTATATCTGGCCTCAGACACTTACAAACTGTATGACCCTGGGCAAATAACTTAACCCTATTTGCCTCAGTTTCATCATCTGTAGTTGTAATAGTAATCAGTTTATCAGATACTTAGCACTTAGTAACTTAGGACTAAGTAGCACTTAGTAACTTAGGGCTAAGTATGGAAGGTGTGAACTCTGTCCATTGTTGAGAAGGTATGAACTCCCCTGTTGACTTGGAAGAAGGCTATTGGCTGAGACAGGAGGTCAGTGCTATACATAAAGAAGAATTCTGGGGACAGAGAGACAGAATTGGAATTGGCTCCTCAGTGAAGGAAGATTCATGGAGACTGAAGCCAACTGAGAGAGAGAGACAGACAGAGAGAGAGAGAGAGAGACAGAGAGACAGAGAGAGAGACAGAGAGAGAGAGACAGAGAG
>JAQQSW010021469.1:0-10652 GCA_028646575.1 Pseudocheirus occidentalis
AAACCATGAGTTTAACCGTGTCACTTCTCCTCATCCATAGTCTCCCTATTGCCACCAGTTTCAAATATAAAATCCTCCATTTGCCCTTTAGAGTACTTCACAAGCTCGACTTTTCCTATTTTTCCAGACTTCTCACAGTTACACCATTCTACATATGACCCATCAATAATGGCAATTATCTCTCGTACATGACACTGTCTTTTCACACTTTTTCACTGTTTGCCCATAATGTCCGGCTGCTCTGCCTTCTAACTTCTACCTCCTGTTTACAGAGGTTCCTTTCAAGCTTCTGCGAAATTTCACCTCTGGGAGGACTTCTCCTCCCAGTTCCTTTTACTTCTCACTTTTCTGTATATATCTAACATGTACATAGTTGTTTGCATGTTGTCTCCTTTATTAGGTTGTTAGCTCCCTGAAGGGAAGGATCATATTTTTTGCCTTTGTGTTGCTAGCAATTAAATATAGAGTGCCAAGCACATAGGGAAGGTGTAAAAAGTAACTGATTAGCACTATACCAGATATCACTAAATTCAATACCCTTCAGTTATAATTTTTAGTGGAAAGAAAATTGTTTAAAGGAGAAATTTCTGGGTTCTAGTTGTATATCTGACTCTTCATATTTACTCTCTGTCCTTAGTTGGAAGAAACTTTAGAACACAGAATTTTAGGAATATAATAATGTTCAATGTTAGAACATAGATTGTTAGAGTTAAAAAAAAAAAGAGAGAGAGAGAGAATTGGGAGGTCACCTTTTTTACAACCCACCCAGGGGCCATATTGTCAGCTCCCTATAGCTACTATCCCACTCTTCCTACCCAGAACAGTACCTTTATACAGAACCTATACATCCAGAATTCATGCCCCCATTTTCTTTTCTCCATCCTTCTCTAGCATCCAGTTACCTGGATCATTGAATGGGTTCAAACTAGATCATTTAGTCCACAATATCTAACTGGTCTGAGGGCCCAAATCATGCTTCCCCTTCATCTTCCCTCCTGATTTCTATGCAGACTACCTTGCCATCTGCCTGTCACTGCACTGTAACTACTCCCCCATCCCTTTCTGTTTATCAGAGCTATTGTACCAACGCTTCTTGAAAGAGTATCCTAATTGGCTGACCTATATATCGACTTAACATCCCCATCAACTTAACAAACTCTATTTTCTGGAAGTAATTACCATGTATGTCTCTTTCCCTACTAAAGTGGAAGCTCTTTGGAGGGCACGGATGGTCTCCCAATTTGTATTTATATCCTCATTGCTTAACACAGTGTGCAGGTAGGTAGAATAGTGGATAGAGTTCTAGCCTTGGAGTCAGGAAAACCTGAGTTCAAATCCAGCCTTAGACTCTTACTAGCTGTGTGTGTGACCCTGGGCAAGTCACTTAATCTCTGTTTGCCTCAGTTTCTTATATAAAGCCTATTAAAAAAGGTAATAATAGTATTGACTTCCCAGGGTTGTTGTGAGGATCAGATGAAATCATTATAATGCCCTTTAAAAAAGGTCCTGACTCAGAGTAAGTGCCATATAAATATTAGTTGTTATTACTAATACACAGTAATTGATTAATAAATATTTTCATTCACTTATCTACTCTTATGAAATCATTATAATGCCCTTTAAAAAAGGTCCTGACTCAGAGTAAGTGCCATATAAATATTAGTTGTTATTACTAATACACAGTAATTGATTAATAAATATTTTCATTCACTTATCTACTCTATTCTTCCTTCTTCATTTTAGAAATAAGGAAACTGATGTCCCAAACCATGAAAGAACTTACCTAAGAATGGTCATTAGTCCATTATTATTATTATTATTATTATTATTATTATTGTTATTATTGTTATTATTAAATAATTACCAAAGTTTGGAAACACCTTCTTTTACTTCTATGGGTCTTTGTAAAATGAAAGGATTAGATAAAGATTAGATTTCTGTAGTCCCTCCTAGCAATGACATTCCAAGTTTTTATGAGATCTTCCCTTCATAACTAGACTTTAGTTTACTTCCTGTAACACTTGCTATGCTTCTCTATTATCATACACCAAGAGAGGCTTCTCCTTTTAATTGGATTTCCAGGGCTGGGGTTTAGAGTAAATAGAAAGAGAGGATGTTTAGGTCAGTTGGAGTGGTGTAAGAGTGATTACATAAAGAAGCCTAGTCTAATGAAGGTAGTAAATAAGGAAGGGATTGTCTTAATTGTGAAAATCTTCTAGTATTGAGTTGAGTCATCTTAAAGAAAAGTACACTGAATAATATAGGGAAGTAAGCCAACATGGTTCAACATGGTGAAAATGATGGTAGGGAGGATGGTCATCAAGATCTTTATTGACCTTTTGACTCCTCACTTTAATCCAGGAACAAATTTTAAAATTCCTTCCTCAATTCAGGTAAGTCTGTTCTAACATGTTATTTATGAACTGATGGCTTGCAACTTTATGCTATATCTCTACAAGAAAAAAAATGCTTCAAATTCAAATGGCTAAATGAGTTGTACTATTGAAAACACTGGTGTGGGAGTCAGTAGGCCAGGGTTCAAATTCAGGCTCTTCCACAAGCTTTCTATCTGACTGTATGTCACTCAGTTTCCTTCTCTTTGGAGTCAAATGGGGATAGACTCAGTGCATCTACCTCAGGAGGTTAGAAAAAACAATTTTGCATACAGGAAAATTAAATGGCAAGTTTTGGGAGTATAATTTTAGGGATATAGGGAAAAGGTGCTCTTATTCAATCCTAACTTCTCTTTGGATCCATTGTTGATGAATGAAATCCTTTCACTAAAAATTAATAGATGCGAATACTCTCAGAGTACCTCTAGACTAACACATATTTGGGTAGAAATTCAGTCTACAAAATCACTAGCCAGTGGTTGTGCAACCATTTCTTCAATGCTTTCTGGGATGGGGAAACTATTTCCTGAGACCTAGAGTTTCATTGCTTTACATGTATAAGGGTTAGGAAGCTTTTCTTTACATCTGCCTCCCTTCAACTTTTATATATTGCTTCTGGTTTTGTCATTTGGTGCCAAAAAGAGCTAATCTAATATTTTGTTTATATGACAGTTCTTCTAACATTGGAAGAAAAATACCATACCCTGTTGGAAGTATTTTTTTGCTAACATTAAAATGCCCCTTACTTGAACTAATTCTCATAAATGTTTCATGGTCTCTAATCCCTGTTTTATCTCACCCTTTAAAATATGTTAAGTATTCATTACATATGATTATTATATTTTCTAGACTAATTTTATGTAATCTGTTTCATTAATTGACTTTTTTTAATCATTGCCACTTTGTAACGATAATTGCTTTATAGTACAATTTGAGATCATATGCTGCTAGGTTTCATTCATATTTACCTTTTCAATTATTTCTCTTCAGATTCTTACATTTTCTTTCTTCAGATGGTGTTTTATCAAATTATCTAGTGCTAAAATAAAAAATGTGGTAGTGCAAATTAAACAATACTAAACATATAAATCAATTTAAATATTAATATTGTTTTAATTATTTTTGTCACAGTCCAACAATGAATTATTAATATTTCTCCAATTGTTTTACTTTATTTTAGTAAAGAGTGTTTTATAGATATATTTAAATAAGTACCAAGAATATCTTGGTAGGTTAACTCTTATCAGATTACAAAATAGTACAGAAGGACAAAAAAAATTGTTGAAAAGCTTATGGGAAAATAGACATGCTAAGGAAGGAAGAACTGTGAATTGGTTCAGACATTCTTGTTAAAAACAACTTTCATATTCTTTAACTTACAGATAACACTATTTAGTATTTAAGTTGAGAGCAAGGATAGAGGGAAAAGTCCTATATGCACAAGAATATTTATAATAATACTCTTTGTAATATCAAACAACTAAAATGCACAAGAATATTTATAATAACACTCTTTGTAATATCAAACAACTAAAAATTAAATAGGTATCCGCTAATTGAGGAATGAGTACATTGTGAATACAATAGAGTATTTTTTCTCCAGAGAAATCGCAAATATGTTAGATTCAAAAATGCATGACAGGACATCTACAAATTTCTTCAGAGTGAAATGAGCATGTCCAGGAAAAAAATGTAGTTTAAGACAGCTATAATAATAATATAGAAAAACAACTTCGAAAGATCTCTAAACTCTGATCTTCGTAATTAGATTTCTTGTGACATTCCCCTTAGATAAAATTCTTTACTAGGTTCGGATGATACATGTAGAAGCCTTGTAGAGGTCTGAAGTTGCCTTCCCTAGATGAGTCTCATTTGTTTTCAGTGTTCCTTTTATTTAGCTAATTAAGCAAATGATTTAGTCAGTGGTATTGTGGGACAACTTCTAACCCCAGTGGACATTCTGACCTTTGGACTTTTAAAAGTTCACAAGACCATTGCTTGGCCAATTAGAATGTATCAAGAAGAAAAATCCATTCCTACCCAGGGCAATTTCTGCTAAGAACCCTAAACCTTTCCTTAGACTCTTTCCTCTTTCAAACTGTCATTTCTATGGATGAAACCACCAGACATCCTGCCATTCCAAGCTTGATGTTTTCCAGCTAGAAATTCGGCACTGACTCTTCACTGTCCTTGACCCTTTATCCCTAAGCAACTAGTTGCCATGTTTTGCCATTAACTCATGTTTACCTCCTATTCATACATGGTAAAAGACAGTCTCTGCCATCAAAGAACATTCAGTCTAATGAGGGAGACATGATGTAAGTAACTATGTACATTCAAGACAATTTGGAGATAATAAACAGAGAGAAAGCATTAGCATTAAGGGATCAGAAAATAATTGTTTAAAAGGGTGGGATTTTAAATGGAATTTAAAGGAAGCAATGAAGCAGGGATCAAGTTTTCAGGGAGATCAGAATAGGCTTGACATAGATTTTGGCTAAGGGCTTTAAAAGCCAAACATAGGAATTTAGAGTTGATCCTAGAGGAAATGGGGAGTCCTTGGACTTTATTGAGCAGATTAATATGGTCAGATCTGTGTTTAGAGAGAACAGTTCAGCCTGTTGGTGGAGGATGGGTTGAAAGAGGAAAACTGGAAGCAAGATGTCAATCAGGAAGCTATTCAGGAGGTGATAAGAACTTGGACTGAGATGGTAGTAGTGTAAGTATTTTAAAGGGGACAAAATTGTGAGAAGTGCAAAAGTTGACAGTTGAATGGTTATATTGAGATGATAGACTTATGCCTTAAAGATGATACCTAGCTTACAAGTTGGGTGACTCAAAGGGTAGGGGAAAAAATAGAATGTGGTTAACAATGCCATATGCTATAGAGAGGTTCAGAAGGATGAGGACTAAAACTTTGTTTTTCCAGACTGTAAGGATTTGTTTTTTGTTTCTTTCTTTTCTTTTCGATAGGGAGGAGGTTTGAGAAAGAAAAAATGGGAAAAAACCCACCTTAATTAAAAGTATTAAAAATCAAAAATAAAATCAGAATTTTTAATTTTATATTATTTTTAATTTTGGAGAGAAGTGTTTCAATTGATTGATGAAGTAAGAATTCAGGTTTTAAATGACTGAGAAATTAGTGAAAGTAAATAATTGCAATTAAACAGTTTTCTACCCACTTACATTTATACTTCTTATGAGATATTTTGCACTGTAGATATTTCTTTAAACTTGATCTCCTTATCTCCTTATCTATGCTTAAGCTAGTCTAGCAAAGCACTGGTTAATAAATGTTCAACAAATAAATATACGAATGGCTATTGTGCTTTTCACAAATCTCCTTTATTATTTCCAACACTACTTTGATTTGGGATAGGGGATTGCTATCCATTTTTATAGATGAAGTAACGGATGCTCATGGAAGGGGAGTTCACAAGACTTAGTAAGTAGTTAAAAGCAAGAATCAATCCCATATTTTCTTCAAATAGATTGTATGGGGAATGGCCCCACAGATGAGGCAAGTTCTTGGTATTTCATTGTGCTTGGCCTCTTAAGTAAGTGTTTATTGTGTTTATTTCTCTTTCCGCTGGGCAGTATCCCCAGCAAACAGAGAAGAGCAGAAAACGGGACTGAGCTGTGGCTGCCACTGTCTGATTGTGTAGAGGTTTTCTAGTCTCAGAATCATTAAGCCTGTTGTGCGACTGAATGTATTTTAATGTCCAGGCTGAATGAGATTTGACTGGTTGATGATATTGAAAATTACATCCACTCAGAGATGAGCACAAATCTAATTGCTGAAACCTGCACTGCCTTGGGGTGTGGATGTTCTGTGTGTGTTTAAACAGAAAGAAAAAAAGTTGTTTGTTGGTTAGGGATGGGAGGCTGGAGATGTAATGAGACAGTGGAGAAACCTAACAACAGTTTTTTTTGAAATGACAGATGCATGAAAGCTTGAAACTCCAATGAATTAGATAAGCATTGTTCTTAATGGTACCCTGCTAGCCCCTAAAAGCATTTAAAGCAATCATTCCATTTCAGCAGTTGAAAGAAAAGTAATTTCTAGTTCTTAAGAAACTTAAATTAAAATTTAACATTTGAAATAATCCCTGGATTAGCAAAACTTCATAATTCAGTCCTGTTGGGCTGAATATATATTGAGCCAGAGCTCAAAAGCACAATCTATTCTAGCTCTGAGGGGAAAATCACATATTAAGGATGGAGAAACCTTCTCTTCAACTTTTAAAAAAATTTCCCTTTGGTTTCTTCTTCCTGTCTTTTCTTCTTCACTATTCTCCTCTTTTTTCTTCTATGCTCTTCCTTTCTCTCTCTGTCTCTGTCTCTCTGTCTCTCTGTCTCCTCCTCCTCTTCCTCTTCGTGCTCCTCCCCCTGCTGCTGCTTCTTCTTCTTCTTCTTCTTCTTCTTCTTCTTCTTCTTCTTCTTCTTCTTCTTCTCCCTTCTCTTCCTCCTCCTTCTTCTTTTCTGCCTTCATTTATCTTGCTATTACATCATGGAACTTATTCATTTTAGAAGCAATTCTCAGATTTAAAAAAAAAGAATATACAATGGGTTTTTTTAATAGTAGATTTACAGTCAAGTAGTTGAAAAACTTATAAACTGGGTTCATAGGATTATCTGAAGGAAAGCATAGGGGCCTTAATCCCTCATTTTATAGATAGAGGAACTGAAGGTCAGAGAAACTAGTTTTTCCCAGGATCAACAGCTGAAAAACATTTTAGGCAAGACCTGAACCCAAGTCTTCTTGTGCTACAAAATTTAAACTTCAGCTTCACTTGTCTACTTGTCTTCTTGTCTACTGCATCTCTCCTGGGTTGTTTAAGCCAGTGGTGGATAAGGTATTCCCCTTTATATTAGGGGGGGGGGGAAATTGCCAGCCCCCTCCAAGTCACACATGCAAACCCATGCACGCACGCACACACACACACACACACACACAAACACACCAATCCTTCCCCTAGGTATCTTTCTGAGATGGGTCTTAAGGGAAATCAAATGGACACATCTGGCCATTTTTGAAGCATTTACCCTTTACCCAAGTGTGACCAAATGCACCTGCATGGAGTGAAATCTATTTTCATGAGAGTGCTCATCAGTTCAAAGTATGTCCAATTAAGGACTCATTTGAAGGAAACTAATCATGGTTTCCAGCAAATTGGAGGAAATGCAGTTCCAATCAAAGGCATAATTCTCCTTCCCATCTGATTCTCAGTTTCCTGGTGTTCAGTGACATTTACTAGATGACTTTGCCCTCAAAATTAGACTGATTTGTAAGGAATTTATACATTGAGAGCAAAGCTCAGCTGAGTATTTGACCTCCACAGAACTATTCATGTCATTGGCAGACTCGGTCAACAATATGTGCATTTTCAGACCAAATCATGGATAACAGACCATTTTTAAGCCAGAATCTCCACTCTCTACTAATCCTATGGCTAGAAAACAGGACTAGATGTATGATTTGCTTGCTATAGAGAGCTCTTAGATCCTTCTACCAATGCTGTTCAGTATTTTCTCTGCAACATGTAAAGAGTTGTCTAAAATACTGAGCAATCAGTGACTTTCCTAGAGTCACAGAGTACATGTTAAAAGAAGGATTTGGATGTTAGTCATCAGGCTCTAAGACCTGTCCTTTATCTATTAAAGCCAATTGCCTATCTATTGCAATAATTACTTCCCTGGCTTATTTCTCTCTACTCTTCTTCATGCAAAGTATATGGATCATGTCAAAGCATTCTACGTGGTGAGACTTTTTTCATCTGATGCTGTCCTTTCTTGCCATGTAAAGTGTTGTTATCCATCCTTCATTCTCAAAGACAAAGAATGACATAAGGAAGGTAATGTCTCTTTTTTTTGGAGGGGCAAAGGCAGGGAAATCAGGGTTATGTGACTTGCCTAAGGTCACACAGCTAATAAGTGTTAAGATTCTGAGGCCAGATTTCAACTCAGGTCCTCCTGACTCCATGGCCAGTGCTCTATTCACTGTGCCACATGGCCACCCCAAGAAGGTGATATCTTGACTTGCAAGCGAATTGGATTTAAATGAGACAGGGATGTGCAAAGCCATTGGCCTCACTCTTTCTTCTAGAGTCATCTGGATTCAGTGGCAAGACATAGATCAGGATGACTGGAGACTTGACTTTTCTTAAGCTAAGGTTTTTCCCAGATGTCAGTTTGTCTGAAGGAACATCCATTCAGTGATTAAGCTAGGTAAGAAATGAAATTCACTCCCCCTGTATATCTGCCTAAGAAATTCTCCTTGAGTTACTTCATGGGACAATTCAGATATTTCCTTCCCAACAAATATTTCTTCATTCTACTGTTCCTAGGTGAAAGTGATCTCTCATTCCTTCTAATGGAACTATCTAAAGGTCATCAGCAATTCTTTCTAGTGGGACTATCTTAAAACTTCCTATTGCACATCTCATTCTATTCTGTGTCATATTTCCATAAATTTCACATCTTCTTCCTCCATTAGAATACAAGCTCTTCAGGTACAATATTGTTTTTCATTTTTGTATCTCCAGCACTTAGCACAATGTCTTATACATCATAAATACTTAACAGGTATCTATTAACATGCTTGGCATAGTGCCAGGTACAGAGCAAGCACTTAATAAATATTTATTGACTGTTGAATTCAAGTTCAAGTGGATTATTGATATTTTAAGACATTTTATTATCCAACATTAAATAATTTCCCAGAGGTAGCATGGAACAAGAAGAAATAGAAATATTTATATTTCTGGACTTGGAGACAGGAGGTTTGGATTCAAGTTCTACCTATTATGCATAATGACTAAGTGACCCGTTTCTAAGACTATGAAATTCAAAGTAGGAGTTGACTTGTACTGGTAGATTCACATCTTCATTATATGTCTCTAAAGCAATGAAATTTTAATTCTGGTTTGCTTCTCTTTTTTAATGTCATAATTTGTAATAGCAATAGAATCTATCACAGGTCAATAGCAGAGATATTTTGACTCATTTGGGCTCCCATCCATCCTATAAAATCAATGTATTGGCTTTCAGCATCTCTGGTTTTAGGTACAGTTTCCAGTCAGTCTTTTGGTGGTACATTTAAAATCAAATAGAATTTAGGTGGGACAAATGGATTAAAATTCTGAAATGTGATTCTTGAGTTTACTAACTATTTCAATTCCCTACCCCCTGCTGGGCATTCCCTTCTATTGTTTATAGTTTTTTCCTGTATCAGAGGATATAATGCCAAAGGTACCATCAGGAATGGAGTTTCCACTTAGCAAGGGGCCCAGAAACATCTCTTCCTCTGTAATGGCAATAAGTAGATGTGGGCTACAAACAAGCTAGACAATATGGCCACAGACTCAAAAAATGCCTTGTGGGATTCACACAGCATTTATCCTCCTTAAAGTGGTGGTGTGTATACTGGGGTTACATGATACATGGCCATTTAGATATGATGGTAGAGGAGAAACTCCCAGATTGTCATGTATATAGTTCCACATTATAAAGAATTCTTACTCAATTATCATGTCCTCTCATCTTCCATTTGATTTTTTGGAGGCAATAAAATCATCAAGAATCACAAGATTCTTCATATACCTACAATTGCCCTATGGCTACTTGATTAAGAAAATATTTAACTATAGGTAGTCCTGGAAGAGGTGGAAAGCCCATTACATTCTCCCAGAGCAAACCACCATATTTCTTACCTGCCCATACAGCTTCGTGCATTGCCCTGTGCCTAATTAACATCCTCAGGTTTTAGGGGCGGAGCCAAGATGACAGCGTAGAAGCAGCAAAGCACCGCAACTCCCACACAAACACACTAAAAAACTCATAAAATGGGACTCAAACAGATTTTCAAGCTCCAAAACTCTCCAAAAGACAGAAAGCACATCTGTTGCTACAGGCAGCTCAGTAGGTGGGGCTCTTCATAGCAGTCTGGGAGCCGTGACCGCAACCCCAACCCGGTCAGGCCTTGGGGCATCGGGTGGGGAGTCTCGTATATAGGAGAGCAAATCAGCTGCACTGGAGGCACAGTTACCACATTTATCAGGCCAGACAGGAACGGAGCAGCAGCAGGCTCCACTGGGCTGCTTCAGAGCCCTTGGCCTGCAGATAGCAGGGGGGCTGACGTGATCCATCAGGGCCAAGGGCTCTTGCGTTGAGCAGCCTGGATCTGGATCTGGTCTTGAGTGGTGGTCCTAGGGTGTGCTTTCAGTGAGCCAAAGCTGCGGGGGGGGCGCTGCAGCATCC
>JAQQSW010021470.1:0-10652 GCA_028646575.1 Pseudocheirus occidentalis
TGCTTACATGATTCTGTTTCATTGAATACCAATCTTCCCAAGCTTCTCTGAATTCTTCATATTTTTTGCCAAATTTTATTCAGCCATTTTCTAGTCAAGGAGCACCTACTTTCTAGTTCTTTGCTACTATAGAAAGTGTTGCAATTTTATATATGTAAAGACTTTTCCTTCATTTTTTGACCTTCCTGAGGTATATGCTTAGTAGTGCTACCCCTGGGTCAATGGACAAGGAGTTTAATATTTTTCCTGGTATAATTCCAAATGATTTTCTAGGACAGGGGGACCGATTCACAGCTTTGCCAATAGCTCATCAATGTGCCAGCTTTCCTAGCACTCTAGCATTTACCTTTTAATTCTTTTTGCTCTCTTTGACAATTTGGTGGTTATGAAGTGAAAAACTCAGTTTTAATTTGAGTCTGTTTTATTTTCAGTGATTTGGAGCCTCTTTCATCCAGTTGCTAATAACTTGCATTTCTTCTTTTGAAAACCACCTGTTGGTTAGTCTTTAACTACTTACCAATTGGGGAATGGCTCTTGTTCTTATATATTTATATATGGGTCTTTTCCAAGAGTAATGAGGCATCTATTCACTGAATTTCCAAGTCATCTACAGTTTGTTTGTTTATTTCCAATGGGAATGAGAAGAAACAAAAACAGTAGATACTAACTGAACTTCTTGATGGGATTATGATGATGATGACTTTGGTCTACTCTGGGAAGGTTGTTGAGCTTCTGTTAGTGGTACTCCCAGTCATTGAAGTTTTTGAATGCAGGTTTCTGGATCTTGTGTGAAAGGTCATATGGCTAGAAAGTCTCAGAGCCAAGACTTGAACCTAGGTCTTCTGACACCAAGACTAGCATTCCTTCTACTACATCATACTGTCTCTGCTGTACTTTGGAAGAACTGTAAATCTTCACCTTCTGTGCTAAAATGATCTGACTTAATAATGATAATAGCAGATAACATTTATATATATTTTTAGGGTTTACACAGATATATACATCTGTTCTTCATTTGACTCTTACAACCATCCTGAAAGGAAGGTGCTATTATTATCCACATTTTATGGGTAGGGAAACTGATGTTCAGAGAGGTTGAGTGAATTGTCTAGGATCACACAGCTAGAAAATATCTGAGTCAGGATTTGAAATTAGTCTGAGTCACCTAGTTGGAAAGGAACATCAGATGCCTGAACAAATCTTCAGTATCCCCTTAGGAAATAAAACCTACTGAGGAAGATAAGCTTGAGTCCATGAGATTTCTGCTTTCTCTGTGAGATGCTTAGTTAATAAACATTCACTGCCACAGGATACTTATTGTCCTTCCATGGAAACAAAGACATTTATACAAACTCACAGATATTCTAACACATTCACTTGCTACATATTTCACCCTTACACGTTCTGGGAGATGTCCACAATAAAATCTTGAAAGTTAGAATAAGTAGAATGGAAGAAGCTTTTATATATTTTTTTAAAGATCCTGGATTTTTTTTGTTTCTGGTGTGTGTGTGTGTGTGTGTGTGTGTGTGTATGCATTCTCTTGTTTTCCTTTTATAATTCCATTGTCACTTTTGTGTACAGTATCCTTCTTTAGATTTAGAATGATGATCAAATTAACTCTGCCTTTGTGTGTGTGTGTGTGTGTGTGTGTGAGAGAGAGAGAGAGAGAGAGAGAGAGAGACAGACAGACAGACAGACAGACAGACTGACAGACAGACAGAGTGAGACACAAAGAATGAGAGACAGGGACAGAAAGAGAAATATGCCCATGAACCCAGTCCAAGTACACAAGAGTTTGTTTCAACTCTGATGGAGCACATGAGACAGCTTCCCATCCATAGTTTCTACTGTGTAAACTTCTTCTTTGTTACATAGTAAAGGTCTCCCCTGATAGTAGTCAAGCTGGGAAACTGCTACCTTGGAGGCACCATCCTAGATTTTTACCATCTTACTCCACTCCTTTCCACCCAGTTCTACCCTCAGGGATGTCAAGACAAAATCCTCATCTTCAGCCAGAGGAGTTTGTCAATGGAAGAGATCTTTATGGAGGAATAGGTGACAGTAAGACCAAGCATGGACCTATATGTATAACTATCCATTGTCATGGTTTTCATACATTTTGTTAAGATAAGTCTTTTCATGTAATATCTTTGGGGTACCTTATTTGTCCTTCAACTACTAAATCTATTTTCAGTGTCTTTTCCCATGTTCAGGAAAGATTCTTAAATTGGATCAGGAAGGAGATGCAGTTGGCCTTGATTTTATTCTGGTTTATGTTATTCTCCAAATGCTTTGCATGTGTAATTCTAGTCTCCCTGGCTAGAATATGAAGGCCTTGAGGGCAAATTTACATGTAAAAAAATACGTCTTATATTTCTTTTGTGTATCCACCCCGTCTCTCCCATACCAGCAATTTTTACATTATAGATATTTAACAGATTTTTCATAGATTCTTATGGCTGAAAGGGATCTCAGAAACCTCCAGCATAAGCCACACCTGAGCAGGAATCCCTTGACAACATTCCTGCCAAGTGATAATTCAGCTGCCACTCTAAGAGCTCACTCAGGTGCTAGGGAATTCATCACCTCCTTAGGCAGTGCATTCTACTTCTGGTTAGCTGTGGTTGTTAGGATGCTTTTCTCCACCATAATATTGAGCTGAAATATAGTTCTCTGCATCTTCCACTTGTTGCTCCTGGTTTTGCCCTCTGGGGCCAGACAGAACAAATTTAATCCCTCTTCCACATGACAGCCTTTTTATGTGCTTGAAGACAGCTAAATGGGGCTAATACTACCTACACTACCTGTCTCATAAGAGCTGTTCAAATAAGATCAAGAAGGTAAAGCATTTTACAAACCTTTGAGATGATATAAATTCTACCTGTTTTTCTCTTTAGGCTAAACATCTCCAGGTTCTTCAAATAAGTGTCATAATGTAGGGTTGATTCTAAGTTCTTTCACTATACCAGCTGCCCTCTTTTCAGCTTGACGCTGTCTTGCCTAAAATGTGGGCCAGGCTTGGGCACAATACTCCAGAAATGGTTGAAGGCAGAAAAAAGTGGTGCTATGATGTTCTGAATACAATGAAACCTAAGAATGTATTGACTTTTTGGATTGTCCCATCCTACTTGATTCATACAGAGCTTACAGTCAACTAAAATGTACAGGTCTTTTCTACGTGACCAACAAGCTTAGCTACATCTTCCACATTCTGTATCTGTGAACTTGGCTTTGTGAAATTAAGTATAGGACTTTATATTTATTTTTATATATTAAGATAAGTTCTTCCATGGAGTATCTTTGGGGTACCTTGTCTTTCAACTACTGTATTTATATTTCTAACAAATTTCATCTTCTTTATTTCAGTCCATTGTCTTTGCTTGTCAAGATCTTTAGGGGGTGTTTATTTAATGCTATTATCCTGAGTGTTAGCTATTTGAGAGACATGCCATTTAGGCCTTCACCTAATACTTCTTTGATACTTCCATGAATTCTTGGGCTCTTCCATGTAGGCACTCTCTCCAACATTGTAGATCATGGCCCATCTATGCTTTCTGATCCTTTGTCACTATCATTATTATTATTTTAGGCAATTAGGATTAGGTGACTTACCCAGGGTCACACAGCTAATATGAGCCAGATGCAGGGGATTTGAAATCAGGTCCTTCTGGCTCTGTGAACAGTGCACTATCCACTCCACCATTGGACTGCCCCTCCTCTGTAATAATTCTTGTCTTTGTTCTCTCATGAGATATTCAGAAAGAATCTACCTAATATTCTGGAGACCATTCTGTAAATCTTTTAACATTTAATACAGTGGTTCTCAACCTTCCTAATGCCCCAACCCTTTAAATCAGTTCCTCATGTTATGTTGACCCCCAACCATAAAATAATTTTTGTTGCTACTTTATAACTGTAATTTTGCTACTGTTATGAATCGCAATGTAAATATTTGATATACAGGATGTATTTAAATTGAACATAACCCACAGTTTGAGAACTGCTGATTTAATAGGTACCAGAAAATTTTTGGCTAATATTTTGCCCTTACTGGTCTATCTCCTTTCCTCATTATTCATCTCTTGTCCGATATTTTTAGGTTACTTCTTGGACACAATGGTCACTGATATTATGCCTACTCACCCTGCCATGTATTTCCCCATCGCTCTCTTGATCCCCTACAGTTTTGATTCTTTAGATACAGCAGTAGTCATTTCCCCATGTGCTATAGAAAGAAGTAGAAATGATACTTGGGAAAAGGTAGACAAGATTATAGTGGGACAGAGGCAAACATATAAGAAAGTGATCCATACTAGGGGTGACACCATTTGGAAAGCACTGAAAGGGTGATTTTAAAGCTCTCTCAGAGGCAGAGATTCTGAGCAAATAAAAACACACATATCACACTATTGGTACCCCAAAAGTAATTAGAGAGGATACTGGTAATTGCCAACTTATTTATCTACTTTCTTATCTTTATAAAATCTTTTTGAGGTTAACCTAGCACTGAGGGCATACAAACAAGTTTCCGCAAAAAATTTTCTATAGCAGATCACGTCTTTACAGTCATATAATTGATTAAAAGGTGGAGAGAATATAGGATTCTATTGTGTTTACTGTTCAATGAACATCAAAAAAGCATTTGGCTAGGCAAGGTAAAATGCAGCCACCAAAGCTCTCTTCCAGTGAGGTGTCTTTCATGCAGATATTACTATCGTACATAATTCTTTGATAAATGAAAAGAGAGATAACTGCCCAGCATCCATTGGCCACTGCTTATTAAGTGAAGCATAAAATAAAGAGATGGATGCTTACCAAGGTCTTGCACAGATTCCAAACGGAAGGGGGATTTCCAGTAAATGAAGTCCCCCAGATGCTCCTATTTACAGATAATATTGTGATGGTTGAATCAAGCCCCAGAGTACAAGAGCTCTTTATCAAAATTCATCCCTACTCAGAAGAGATCAGCCTAACAATCTATACAGGAAAAACCAAATGGCTGAATAATGTCTACTATCCAGAATACAACGAGCAATTGGAAAGACAGTCCATTAAGTTAGTCCATCAGCATACATATCTTTTATAGGCTCTGCAGATGGGCAATGAGTCGGGCCAAGAACAGAATTGGAGAAGAAAAAAGGTTAGACTGTAATTTGAAAATTATGCAACCTTTTCAATTGTTCCTGGCTACTCTCTGAAACAAAATTTTGCCTTAAAAATTGTTAGCACATTAAGGTTTGCAAAATGTTTTACAATTATTATCTCTTTTGAACCTCACAACAACCCTGGGAAGTAGGTACTATTACTACCCCCATTTTACGGATGAGGAAACTAAGGCAAATGTAGGTTGTGACTTGTCCAAAGTTATATAGCTATTTGGTGGATAGGGTGGCATTTGAACTCAGGTCTTCCTTCCTCCAAGTCCAGGGTTCTTTGACCACTACAAAACCTAGTTTCTGTTGATATGTATGCATGTGTGTGTGTTTATATGTATATGTATATGTATATTCATATATATATATATATATACACACATTTTTTTTTGTTTTTGTATTACCTTAATTCCATTTTCCCTCAATTTTCCTTCATTTCCTCCCTTCCTTATCTAATTGACAAGTGATTCTTTGTAACAACAATAAAAAAAAAGAAGGGAGGATTTGAAACTCAAGGGATTGTGGAACTGAATGTTATAAACTAAAAGTAAATAAATCAAATTAAATAACTTTTAAAAGATCTAAAATTATTTTGTAAAGCTAATACTTTGAATATTAGGAAAGCGTGAGAGAATTGAGATATTGCTTGACAACTGTTATATAGATAATACGTGTCAGAGGTGTGATTTGTATGTGGTTTGCTAGTTTTTGAACATACCACACTGCCTCCTACTACCTTCTAGATCAGTGGCTCTCAACCTTCCTAATGCCGTGACCCTTTAATACAGTTCCTCATGTTGTGGTGACCCCCAACCATAAAATGATTTTCGTTACTACTTCATAACTGTAATTTTGCTACTGTTATGAATCATAATGTAAATATTTTATATTCAGGAGGTATTTAAATTGAACACAACCCACAGGTTGAGAACCGATATTCTAGATAATTTTTGTGTTTAATTGTCTTTTACCAATTTTTATCCTGTCCTGCCCATTTGAAGACCATTCTTGGAAAAGAAAACAGAGATAAAATAGGACTCATATGCTTCTCTGCCTCTTGTTGATGGTCAGTCAAGAAGCCTTTATTAAGCAAGCTTTTACTACTAGGTATCAGGCACAAATACTGTGCTAAGCTTTGGGCTACAAAGAAACGCAAAAATCAATCCTTCCTATGAAGGAACTCACACATGAGGGGACAACATGTAAACAACTCTATATAATCAATAACTATACAGGATAAATTGGAGATAACCAACTGAGAAGATTAAGTTGATTTTGTATCATTATTATTGATCTTATTTATAGCTAATTGATTTTGTCCTGTAACCGCCTAAGTTATGGTTCTTTGTCTTTGAACAAGGTGCAGAAATTCAGCTGGCCTGTAAAATGAGTTATGTTTAGAAATCCAGTTCTCCTGCTTATCATTGTTCTATTCATGCCTCAAGGAATTCTGCTGTCCCTGGGGGAAGCAGGTGGACACCAGGGAGTCCTTATCTTTATACCACTAAGCTATCCAAAGAAGTCTGACCACTATCTTTTAACCTTGCAGATGGATTTAAACAGCACACACTTCTTAGTTACAGGAGGGAAGGAGGGGATTATTACTAATCCCTCAATTCCCAACTTCTAATCAATCATATTGTTTCCCGAAACAGAGCTACATAACCAATCATATTATCCTCGATCTTGTGATGTCACCTACCCTGCTCTATTCTTTGTTCTAATCTTACAAAAATGAGTTAAGTCTTCATCTTTTGTCTTTTGACAAAAACAGGCAATCCGTTGACCCCCTTTATTAATAAGCTTGGTACCCTATTAATAAACAGTTCCTTGCTTGAAGAAAATGTATCTCATTCTATCTTTGTGGATTTTTTACTTGCAACACAACACAAGAAAGATCTTAGCATTAAGATTTTTTCATAAATGATGAGTCAGCCAATAAATATTTATTAAGCTCCTACTATGTGCCAGGAAGCTAAATGGAGCACCAGGTCTAGAGTTAGGAAAACCAGAGTTCAAATCTGGGCTTAGATACTTACTAGTTTGTGACCCTGGACAAGTTACTTGATCCTGTCTGCTTCAGTTTCCTCATCTGTAAAATGAGCTGGAGAAGAAAATGGCAAACCACTTCAGTATCTTTGCTAAGAAAATCACAATTGGAGTCATGAAGGGCTGATACAAAGAAAGGCAAAAGACTGTCTCTGTTCTCAAGGAGTTCACAGTGTAATGGCAGGGGATGACATGTATACAACTATGCATAATCAAGTTATATGCACAATAAATAAGAGGTAAGAGAGGAAAAGCAGCAGCAGTAATGGGGATCAGGAAAGGCTTCCTATAGAAGGTGGGGTTTTATTTGGGCCTTGAAGAAAGTCAGGGAATACGGGAAGTAAAGATGAGGAAGGAGAGTATTCCAGGCATGGGAAACAGCCAGTGGCAATGCTCAGAGTTGGGGGATGAAGTGTCTTGTTGGAGGAAGAGCAAAGAAGCATCTGTCATTGGATTGAAGAGTCCAAGGGACAGGGAAAGGTATAAGTAAGAAGACTGGAAAAGTAGGAGGAGGACAGGTGATGGAGGGCTTTGAATGTGAAACAGAGGATTTTATATTGGATCCTGGAGGTCATAGGGAGTCACTTGAGTTTATTAAATAGGAGAATGGCATGGTCAGATCAGATTAGTTTGACAGCTGAGTAAAATGGACTGGAGTCATTCTCATAGTCAGCTGCTAAGCATTTATTAAATGCATACTGTATGTCAGGAGCTGTGCTAAGTCCTGGGAGAAATTAAAAAAAAAAAGCAAAAACCAGTCCTTGCCCTCAAAGAACTCACACTCTAATGGGGGAGACACCAAGCAAACAAGAAAGTACAAACCAGCTTTATATAAAATAAATAGAACATAACTAATATACAGAAAGAAAAAGATGGAGTGAGAGAGGCCTCCTGTAGATTTTAGGTAGAAGAGGATGATAAAAGTGTCAAGTGGAAGGAGGAGAGGCTTGTGACAGGCAGATCAGTCAACAGGCTGTTTCAATATTAAGGGTATGAGGAAATGAAAGCTGGCACCAGGGTGGTGGCTCTTATCAGAAGAGAGACATATGCAAGAGGTGTTAGTTCCAAAGTTAAAATCACAAGATTTGGCAGCATATTGGATATAGACTGGGATGGCAGGTAAGGGGGGAGAGAATGAGACAAGATGACACTGAAGTTGTAAGCCTGGGTGTATTGGAGGATGACGGTACCCTCAATACTAATAGGGAAATTTGTAAGTGGAGGAGAGTTTGGTGAAAAAGATACCTAGGTTTTAACATGTTGAATTTAAGATGTCTAGATGGGGTAGGGAACCTGTGACCTAGAGACCACGTCTCTAGGTCCTTAAGGACAGCCCTTTGACTGAATCCACCTTTATAGAATGTGAAGTTTGGATTGCGTCAAAGGATTGAAGTTGAGGACCTAGAGGGCCATATGTGGCCTCAAGGCAGCAGGTTCTCCACCCCTGAGAGGGTATGCAGTTTGAGACCTCCAGTACACAGTTCATTAATACGTGATTTCTCTGAGCAACAGTCCTAGGGGTTCTTTGTATCTTTCCCCCAGCATAGCTAGCAAAGCTATGCTATTGATATTAATAGAGTGAGGAAAGTGTTTAGACCCAACATAAAAAAGACACAAACCCATTTCATATGTGGCTTACTGCCGCAAAAGTTTATCCCAAACCCAAAACTCTTCTGAAACCTCTCACTTAATACTGTTTTATTTCCCACATTCATGTATCAGGAGTGGTGTGATTTATTGGAAATTCCTTAGGGTAGGAAAACGCATCTGTGTCTTGTAGAAAAATTATTGAAAAAATATACCCTGCATTCTGCACTGAGCATCTTTGGAGCTCGACAGATTTGCTGGGTTTAGTGCTTTAATTTCTAAAATGTTTCTATTGTTATTGAGCCAGGTGCGAGGAAGTACAAGTTGTGGGCATTGAGAATTCTCTGTATGCAAAACACCTCAGTAAATATGGCTGAGTCAATTGGTGCCCTCTTTGTCCTCCAATGCATGGACGTTCATGGACAATGTAGACATCCCACAAATCCAAAGAGTTTTAAGACACCTTAGGGACTTTATTGGCAGTCTTCTCTTCTAAGAGGGAGAGCCATTATCTGGGGGAGTTGGTAGAATGTGGGCTTTTTGAGGGATAAGGCTATCATCCTGGTATTATCCAGTGCTTTGCAACAATTTGTCTTAATACTCACGTCTTCTCTTCAAGATTATCTCCTTTTTGTCCTGTGTGTATCTTCTTGGCACACAGTTGTTTGCATGTTGTCTCTCTCATTGGACTGTTAGCTCTTTAATAGCAGGAACCACATTTTTCCCTTTCTCTGTGTACCCAGCACAATGCCTGCCATGTTATAGGCAATAAATACATGATAACTTGACCTAGCAGAGCCTTTGTACGTAATAAGAGCTTAATATATACTTTGTGGATTAGATTGAACTTGTCAAATGGTGAATGGACTCCTTGAGGTTCTAAAAGGGTTTCTTTTTTTTTCCCTACCAAAATGGGTAGTAATGCTTATTGAATGATATTCAAGGTGTCCTCAGGTCATCTCATCCAACCTCTGACCCAGGCCTCTTTGTTTATCTGCACAAAGCTCTACTATCTCTAACCTAAATCCAACCTGCCATCCTCAGAGTTCATTTACTTTTGAAATAAACTGTCCATTCTCCTCTGTGTGATATCTGTCTGTAGAATCAGAAAGGACACACATTGTTAGGAGACTGTGAGCATTTTGAGATCCTGAAATGTATTCCTTTTAAGGAAATAATATTGGTTGGAGCTGAGAGCCAGTACCGATAGTTAAATTTTCAGTGTAAATATTTATACCCAGTAAATCAGGAAATATTGCTAACCAGGGCTTGACTTAATTGTCTAGACTTAAGAAAGTGATAGAGAAAATGTTAATAATGCAGATTGAAGGGGGTGGCTAGGTGGCACAGTGAATAGAGCACCAGCCCCGGAGTCAGGAGGACCCCAGTTCAAATCTGGCCTCAGACACTTAACACTTACTAGCCATGTGACCTTGGGCAAGTCAATTAACCCCAATTGCCCTGGCTTCCCTTTTCCAAAAAGGAAAAAAAAAATTAATGCAGATTAAACTTAAAAGTGTATCTTGGGAGGGCTGGTTGTTAAACATTTCCTAGCAAACCCCTGCTCATACTGCTCTCTCCCTTTCCCTCTCTCCTACCTCCCACAATTGGTGTAGATATGAGATGTGAAATATTAGCTCTTATTCCCGACTGTCTGATAATGGATCATAACTGATTTTAGTTTTTATTTCTTTAAAATGACAGGTCAGGTCATTGAGAACTGAGATCTGGATGGAAGCAGGTTATGGGAATGGGGGTGGGGTTGTTTTGGCATAGGAACTGCAATCATTTATTTCTCAAAGCTTTTTCACATTTATTATGCTATTTTGCTTACAATACCTAAGGGAAGTAGGAAGAGAA
>JAQQSW010021471.1:0-10652 GCA_028646575.1 Pseudocheirus occidentalis
ATATATATATACATACATACATATATACATACATACATAGATATGTACATACATATATATACATATATACTTACACATATGTCTATATAGTAGGCTATAAATGCATATGAATACATATCTGAGCATGTGTGTATATATGTACATAGAAGGTATAGGATTAATTGAATATGAAGGGATGATACTTTAAAAGGTGAAATTCTGAGGTGGGATAGGACTAGAATGAGAGGAGAAATGGAGATAAACAATGGGGTTTATCATCCCATATAGAAGAGGTAAGGGATAACTGTTACAACTTTACTCTTGTTTACTCTCATTTAATTTGGTTAGGGAAGGAATGACATAAAGTATAAACTGGGTATCATACCACACAGGAGAGTAGGGGGCATGGGGATGAGTGGTGGGATGACAGAGGGGAGGACAGGGTCTGGGAGAGGGTTGCTGGAAGAACACACTTCAGTAAAGGGAGAGGGACAGTGATAGGGTAGAGAACAGAACAAAGTGGGGCAGGATAGGAAGGAGGGATATATGATCAGTCTGTCACAATATGTCCACTATGGATATGTTCTGTGTAATTACACATGCATAACCTGTATTGAATTGCTTGTCCTTCCAGTGGGGGTGGGTGACAAGGGAGGAACTGAAAGAATCTGGAATTTAAAGCTCTGTAATATATGCAACTAGGAATTAAGATGTATAGGGGCTGGGGTAGGGAGACTCTCCTTGACCTACCAGAAAGTTAGAGGAGTGTTGGAGGAAGGCACAAAAGACAACAGATTGGGGCAGTGGCTTTATGGAATAGAAAGGATGACCTGATGATTTTAGGCAATACAAGGTAAAGGATCATTTCTCATAGCCTGAATTTTCATGGAAAGAATTCATGCAAGTGATAGAGATTTAGGGAATTCTATTCTATATGGATGTTTTGAGAGGAAAAAATATGTTGCATTAGTAGAAAAATTTCAAGAATAAACTTCAGTCTATTTAATCTGTACAAGATAGCACAAGGACTGACCATATTCAAAGGTAATATGAGTTTTTTTATATGGGGGAAATATTTTTCTTCCATGAAATAAGTGTCCTTTTTTCATATAAGGACATCTTACAATTATAGAAGAAGCTGGGTCTAGAAATTTTTTTTTTATTTTTCCCCCTTAGAAACCTGAGAGTTAATAAAATATAATGATGAGGCACATTCATGACTATAGATTAGAGATGAATAAGGCAACATTTTAGATGAATTGCTTTTTTCTGCTACTTGATGAACTCATGCACCACTTGTCACCCTTATTACATTAAATATGTTGCAAGACAAATTGGAAATAAATTGAAAAAAATTTCATATTTCCTGAATTTGTCCCAGTGTGCAATAATGTGAATCAATTTTTCTTGGGATGATTGCAGATGTGCTGAGACACTACCATCTTGTACAACTTTTAGAATAGATATCTAGATTTTTCTAACTTCAGAATAGGACACACCTATGCACAAATCACACATACACCCAGATTCAATTTTTGTTTGCTGGCAGTGTAGACTAGTGAAGCCACTACCCTAAAAATGCATTGTCAGAATTGTTTGAGAGTAAATGACAAGCTACCTCTATTAACATATTTCATTGTCTTTTTGCTTCTTTTTGTGCTATTATGTATGAAATTCAGGAAAAAGAAAGTTTGTTTATACAGAGCTATCTTTGGATATGCTTGTGGTCTGTAGATATACTCTATATGAAATATGCCTAAATATGCTTAGACATAAAATTATTAGATCAACATAATCTATTTTCTTCTTTATTCCTTTACAGTCATAGTTTCACAACCATGGCTCTTCTTTTTCCCTCATCCTCTTATCCAATCAGTTGACAACTCACCAGTTCTACATCTATAAAATCTTCCATGTCCTCATCTCTCCACTCACAGAGACACAATTCCATTTTTAGTCTTCATAATTTCCTCCTAATTATTTTCCCTCTCTCAAGTCTTTCCCCATTTGAATTCATCCTCCATATTTTATATTTGAGATATCCAAAATATCTCTTCTTTAGGGAGGTGCCTTTCATTTCCTCCTTTCTCCAAAAGCATTTTTTAGAGTAGCTAAAAATTTATTCCATTACTCAAAAACCTATAGTTGTTTTTTATCGCCTTTTGTATATAATAGAAACTCATCAGTTAATCAAATAAAACCCTTCCCAATATGGTGGCAGCCTACTTTTCCAGACATATTACACATTAGTAATCTTTTCACATATGATAGTATTGCTAGACTGTCCTGTTAAATGTTCCCCACATTCAGTATTTTATTTCCAAATTTCTTATCTTTGTATAGTCTACCCTCCACCCCTGCCATGCCTGAAATGGCTTCCTCTCATTTTTCTACTTAGAATTCCTAGGTTCCTTGTATATTAAGCATTTTCTGCCTCATAAAACTGTTGGTGTCAGTCATCATCCTTTTGTCCCCTTTCCTTAAAAATAAAACCTTTGCATACGTTTTATTTCTATGAGCTATTTGTTTTTAGCTGTTCTTATTGTTTTCTCTATACAGTGTACACTTCTGAGGGCAGACTTTTGCCATTGTTGTTTCTATCCCCAGACCTAAATGTTTGGCAAATGGAGGGAACTCAGCAATGATTCATGTTTAATGAACACTATAAGACAGAGGTACAGAACCTGAAGCCTTGAGGCCACAATGTCTCTAGGTCCTCAAGTTCAGCCCTTAGACTGAATACAAACGTCACAAAACAAATTCAGTTACTAAAAGGATTTGTTTTACACAACTTGGACCAGTCAAAAGGCTGCACCCAAGTATCTAGAAAGCCCAACGTGGCCCCAAGGCTGCAGGTTCAACACCCCTTCTGTAAGCAATGTACTCATACTACAGATGGATTCATATTGTCTTTTTAGAACCAGAACTTTTAGAACTTTTTAGAATTCATGTATAACCTTTAAGAACGTTTTAGTATCTCTCTCTTCCTTTACATTTCTACTCCAATTCATTTAGTTCAGGACATCATTGAATCTCTACTGAAATAATAAAGTCCTAACAATTTCCTTAGCGTCCAGTCTTTTGAAGTTCAAAAGCAATCTATAAAATGCTACCAGATAAATCTTAATAAACTTAACTCAGGTTGGTCATTCCTAGAATCCTCAATACTTAAAGGTTCCTAATTGCCACTGTTATGACATACAAATGATATACTCTTTCATTCAGGTAAGTTCAAACTCTGACCTTATTTTGAGACACATTTTTGGCCTTATCTTCTACGATCCACCTATAAATGAATTATAAAACAACTTAACTGGACTGTTAATTATTGCTCAGATATGTCCCACACTTCTCTGTTTTTACACCTTTGCACTTTATGTTTCTTTCTATTTGAAATGTTCTTTATGCAATTTACTTTATGAATTTCCTTACCTCACCTTCAACCATTGAAATTAAATTCAACCTTCCAGGATGAATTCCAAGAAGTTATATTGGTTTCCACAATTAAATACACCTTTTACTTTGTCTGTATCCCAAGAGAAAAACCCATGAAGACTTTTATGAACCAGTTTAGAGTTAGAGCAAAAGAAGCATAGAGAAAAATTTATACTCTAAACCAATTTTGTAAAAATAAACAACTTAAAAAATATGAACTATGATTGTTGTTATTTTTTAAATTAACTTCAGATTAATTTTAGTCTACTTAATTGATTTCCAAAAGATTTTGAGTTACAAATTTTCTCCCCAACTTTCTGCTACCCACTACCCCTAAATAGCGATGTGACTATATATCCCCTCCCCCAATCTGCTGTCTCCTATATCCTCCCCTCCATAACCCCTCTGACTTTCTGGTAAGGCAAGATGAATCTCCCTATCCCAGTGTCTGTATATCTTATTGCCAAGTTACATGTAAATAATAATATTATTATTAATAATATGCATACATACATACAAACATATACAGTCATATTTTTAACATTTTATTTTAGAACTTTAAATTCTGCATTCTTTCCTGTCCTTCCTTGTTGCCCACCCTCACTGGAAAGACAGGTAATTCAATACAAGCCATATATGTGTAGTAACTCAGAACATCTCCACAATGGACATATTGTATAACACTGACTATATTTCTCTCTATCCAGCCCTCCACTTGTCCTATTCTCTACTTTGTCCCTGTCCCTTTACAGAAGTGTATGCTTCTGAAAACTCTCCCTCTCACCCTACCCTCTCTTCCATCATCCCTCCTCTCATCTCCTTCCCCCCTACTCTCCTGTAGGTCAAGATACCCAATTTAGAGTGTATGTCATTCCTTCCCTTAGCCAAATTCAATGAGCATAAGTTTGACCCTTTCCATTTTGACTTCCTGTTATTCCCCTCCATTGTAACAGTTATCCATCCCCTCTTCAATACGAGATAATTAACCCCATTCTGTCTTCCCTCTCTCCTTTCATTCTACTCCTTGCCTCTCACTTAACTTCACATTTTAAAATATCATCCCTTCCTATTCATTTGATCCTGTGCTCTCTCTCTATGTACACATAAATACACACACTCTCTTACGTATTCATATGCATATATAACCTCTTATTTAGTCATATATGTAAGTATATATACTTGTATGTATATATGTGAATAAATATATGTGTGTGATATATATGTATATATGTGTGTATGTATATATGTGTGTGTGTATACACACATATACACACATACACACACACATTTATATCCCCTTCAGCTATCCTCATACTGAGAAAAATTTCACAAGTTACAATTATCTCTTTTCCATGTTGGCATGTAAATAGCTCAACTTTGGTAAGTTCCTCATGATTTCTTTTCCATGTTTACCTTCTCATGCTTCTTGCATTTGGATGTCGAATGTTCTGTTCAGTTCTGTTTTTTTTCCTCAAGAATTCTTGAAAGTCCTCCATCTCATTGAATATCTATATATTCCCCTGAAACATTATACTCAGTTTTGCTGGCTAACTAATTATTGCTTTTAATCCTAGCTCCCTTAATCTCCCGATTGTCATATTCCAGGCCCTTCAGTCCCTTAATGTAGAAACTGCTAGATCCTGTGTTATCCTAATTCTTTTTCCACAGTATTCAAATTGTTTCTTCTTGGCAGCTTGTAATATTTGTTTATTGATCTGGGAACTCTAGAACCTGGCTATAACATTCCTAGCAGTTTTCTTTTGGGGATCATTTTCAAGATATGATTGGTGAATTCTTTTAAGTCCTGTTTTTCCCTCTGGTTCTAAAATATTGGAGTAATTTTATTTGAGACTTCCTTGAAGGATGACTTCTAGGTTCTTTTTTTGACCATAGCTTCCAGGTAGTCCAATAATTTTTTAAATTGTCTTTCTTGAATCTATTTTCCAAGTCAGTGTTTTTTTCAATGAGATATTTCACATTGCCTTATATATAGTTTTTCATTTGTTTGGATCTATTTAACAGTATCTTGACTTATCATAAAGTCATTTGCTTCATTTGTTCTGTTCTAATTCTGAAGGAATTATTTTCTTCAGTGAGCTTTCGAGATTCTTTTTCCATCTGGAAAATTTGACTTTGTAAGGCATTCTTCTCTTCCTTGGCTTTTCAGGCCTCCTTTGCCATTTGAGTTACTCTATCAAATTCATATGAAGGAGCAAATGTAAATAATCTTATAGAGAAAAATAAAAAGCAAGAAAACCTAGTGATATTTGATAAAAAAAACTATTCTACAAATCAATGCTGCTTAGAAAATAGGTGTATTAGTAGAATAGATTAGGTATATGACTTAAAGAAGAAAATTAACCCAGTAGCCAAGAATTTAATAGACACTAAGATCTTAGCTAGTGGTCTAAGGATTCACCATTGAGCACAAACTGTTTGGAAAAGTGAAAAGTAGTCTAGCAAAATTTAGAATTAGTACAATACTTCACAGCATATAACATGATAAGGTATAAAAGGATACATAATCTAGATGTAAAGGATCATCACAACATAAATGAAGTACAGGATTAACAAAGAAATTACTTTGAGAAATATGAATAGAGGAAGAATAAATGAAACAACAATGTATAAAAAGCATCAAAGAAGATTAAGTGAATAATTTTGGCCATGTAAAATTAAAACATTTCTCTATGAATGAAACAGAATAGTAGTGAAATTAAAATTATGAAAACTAAATATAAAAGCATTTGAATATTTTACCAATAATTGTCCTTTTTTAAAAATTTATGCAGAAGTAACTAAAATTTCATAAGAACAAGAGCAATTCTCCAATTGATAATTGGGAAAAGAATTGAAGATAGTTTTTAAAGAGAAAACACAAGCTATCAGTAGTTATATGAAAGCAAATTTCTAAATGACCAAGAATTACGAAGTAAAAAATTAAGAAATTTTGAGTTTATATGTCATAGATATTGGTTTGGCAAAGATAGCCAAAAAATAAAAATGTGAGCAATGACAACACAGACAAACTTATATACTAATTCTGCAATTGTGAACTAGTTCAAACATGCTGGAAAGGAATTAGGAGCTTATGTTCAAATGGGATAGAAGGGAACTTAGAGGGACTAAGAAGTATGCCCATGAAGTTGTACAGCAGCCTTCTTCCAGGAAAAACTAAGGTGAATGCTCATCTATTAAAGTTCTGGGTCCATGTGACAGAATATTGTTCCTGGTAGGGAAAGACTTTTATAAAATTTATTATTTATTGATCAACTCTACAGAAATATGTAAGTGCAAATTATATTGAATACCATGCTCATTCTTATATTAAAGATCTCTTCTACTTCACAACAGTAATAACTATATTTTTTTGCATCATCCTTAGTGCCTAGAACTCTGTGTAAAATATATTTTCCATTAATATTTGTGAAGTGAAAGGAAGAAAGAAGATAGACTGAAATTAGCTTTCCTTTTCAATTTTATTTTCAAATTCCCATTGCAGCTACTTTATTCATTAATCATTTTAGAAGACTATTTACATATTTCTTGAGGAAAAGCAAATTGTCTATTGATTCTATAATGACATTATTTTTGATATTACTTCAGCTTTATAATTTACCTGAAATTTTCTTCAATGATATTATTAAAATACTAATCAATATATGTGAATAAATTCAGAAGTCTCTTTATGGCAGCATCGATACAAATAAAATAAAAATTCAACATTTTTCAATAATGCAATTTGACTAAAACGTACGATTTTAAAATGGAATTGGGCTTTTGGTGAATCAGTCATTTAACTGTTGTAGAGAAGTTCAGTGAAGAAACATTGATACAGATCAAAAAAGGTTCTTTGGAAACTGTAATTTTTTCATAAGTTTCACCAGATGTGTTTTGTCCAGAATTAAACAACCAGTACAAGGGTAGCATGTGATTCTAGCTCATTTTAACTCTGAAGCTAGTTTCTAATTCACTGATATGCTGTCTTTGCTTTTGTAATAGTAGAGATAGGGAATGTACTTTGAATTTCATTGATATTAGGGCTCCAGATTAGGGATTTAAATTCTTTGCACTTATTGGTTTTTTTTTTCCGCTAAATACTCCCTATTCATTCCAAAGAACAATGATATCAATCACAGTACCTTGGCACTGGAATATTTATTAGTATGTGTACATTTGTATATGCCTATGTGGTTATGTGTTTGTATATGCATATGTATACATGTATGTGCACATGCATGGGCATTCTGATCCTGATCATCTCACTGGTTGACTATTCTAATAACCTTCTGAATGGTTTCCCTGTCACAATTTTTCCCCTTCCCCATTCAGCTATTGAAAATATGTTCCTAAAGTATAAGTCTTAGTATGTTGCTTCACTCTCCCCACCTGTATTCAATACATGTCAGGGCCTCCATAATACTTTCAGGCTTAAATATAAAATTCTTTGACATTCAAATACTTTCATGAACTGCTCTCCTCTTTTCTAGTTTTCTTAAATCTTATTTCCTCCTCTCCTTTTTCAATCCAGTGACATAGAATTCCTTGCTATTCCTTGAATAAGATATTCTATCTACAGACTCTAGGAATTTTCACTGACTTTCCCTTAATCTTAAAATATGTTTCCTCCTCATTTCTACTTCCTGGCTTCACTGGTGTCCTTTAAATCCTAGCTAACAATTTACATTACATAGGAAGGCTTTTCTGAAACCCTTTAATTTTACTGCCTTCTCTCTGTTATTTACAATTTACGCTATATATAACATTTTTGTATATGGTTGTTTGCATGTCCTCTCCCCCATTAGAGAATAAACTACTTAAGGACAAGAACATTCTCTTTTCTTGTACCCCTATCATTTAGCAAAAAGTTTGGCACATAGTAGGCATTTAAATCATTATACACTAATTGATGATACTTAGTAGTGAAACTCAGTACCCAAATTTAAGTTTAGAGGAACACAACTACACAATTAATTGTATTGAAATAAATGTGGTATATTAACATAAATATGCTTTTAAAAAATCTGCATCTCCCATAACCACACACTACTCTCCCTCATTGATAGAAAAAAAAAGATAAATCCTTTGAAATTACACATGTATACTATCAAGAAAAATATACAAGTTTTTTTCTTCATAAAGTTCATCAATATTCTGTCAGGAGAGAAGTAGCATGTTTCATCTTTCTTCTTTTGGACTCATGGTTGATCAAAAATTTTAATCTTTTGAAGTTGTTTTTCTGTATAATTTGATCATTGTATAAATTATTCTGTTTTCATTATTCTGTATCAATTCACAAAGGTCTCCCCACTTTCTTCTAAAACTTCATTTCATCAGTTCTTGTGCATGAAAATATTCCTTTAAATTTATATACCATAGTTCATCCATTCCCTGTTAGAAGAAAGGGTGCTTCATCTTCTTTTTATTGGCTAGAATGAAAAGAATAGCTACAAACATATTTTGGCTATATAAATTATTTTTCTAGTTTGGTTTGAGGTATATACATAAATTCTGCTCCTACCCATAATCCAAAAGGTAATTACTTTATTGTCTAACTTGTATATGATGTGACCTTTTATATTTGAGTTATGTATCCATTTGGACATTAAATTGATATATTAAAATGATATGAGATATTGGTTTAAAATCATTTTCAGTTTTCACGGCAGTTTTAAACCTGATGATGAATCCTTGCCCCAGTAACTGGAGTGATTCAGTTTATTGTAAACAAGATTACTAGTTCAATTGGCTTTGTATGCTCTCTATCTAATCTAACCCATGAAGGAACCTCTATTTTTTAAGCTACTCCCAAGATATTTTGATGATAACATTTTTTTCCCTGTTTAATTATTTTCATTGACAAAAAAAGGAACAATTGTATAGCAAGTTCTTCTTCAATTTGGGATGAGTGTTAAATATATTTGCATTCTATTAATTAAATACTGTTTCAGCAGTTACATTGTTATATCACTAAATAAGATAATAGTTTTATTAGTTTTGTTATATTGACTCAGCCTACCAATAAGCAATTGATATTTCTGTTATTATTATGTATGGTTGCTTTTATCTAAGCAAATATTTCTTAATTGTGGAAATCATATAGTTCATGGATGATTCTTGTTTGTGTTTTATCTGAATAGAATTTCTCTCTCTGGTTCTTGCTAGAGATTGTTGGCTATAATAAGGAGTGAGGATGGTTATTTTCTATCACAACACTGTAGATTTTTTAAATTTGAATTAAAAATTTTTTTAACTTTCTAACATTCTAAAACAATGCCAACAAATCACCTGCAAAACTTGAACATTTTGTTTCTTCTTTGATAATCCATATTCTGTCACTTTATTTTTAAACTTGATTTCTATAACTAGAATTGCTAGGACTATATTAAATGGGAGTGATGATAACGGCCATATTTATTTTATCCCTTCATCGTACTGGAAACTCTCTCCTTTTCCACTGCATATAATATTTGCTCGAGGGTTTTGAAAAATATTACCTAGAATTTAATAAGATTTATGTTTGCTTATGACTTGCAAGTTTTTCATCAAATTGGTATAAGTTTTTGTCAATGTCATTTTAGCATTTAGCTATACAAGTATGTTTTAATTACTTTATGATTTAATATAGTTTTTGAAATATTTATAATCTGCCTTATGTTAACCCCCAAATGTAAGACCAGTATAACACCTACTCATAATATATAACCTTCCCTATATGCTATTATGTCCTAAAAACTAATATTTGACTTACATGTTTTTGTTTTGTTTGATTAATTTTTCATAGAGATACATATTTGTAGTTCTTTTTCTCTGCTTTATCTCTCTGGGTCAGGTATCGAGATAATAGTATCATTGAAAAAGATAAGAAAATAGTTTCCTTTCTCATGATTGTAAGACATTTTGGTAGTATCGGATGAATTGTATTTTTAATATTGATAGAAGTAATTTATTAATCATCTGGTCCTGTTATTTAATTTTGAGGGTTTTGAAGGTTTTGAAGTTTTTGAGGGTTTTGAGGGTTTTCAAAAATTTTGAATTTTGAGGGTTCATTTATGGATTATTCAGCTTTCTTTTCTGGAATGATTCCATGTGAGAAGGCAATACCGATTTTAGAATAAAACTACTGATTGTTTAGAGGCAGGGGAGAAGATAAGGTTCATTTTAGGAATGTTGGAGAACAAGTGGAAATACATAAAAATGGGAAATGAAGTGCTATGTTTAAGGGATAGTAATGCAAT
>JAQQSW010021472.1:0-10651 GCA_028646575.1 Pseudocheirus occidentalis
AGCTAGACACTTTACAATCATAATTTTAATATAAACAAACTATACATAGCTTTTGCTTACTCCTAAAATACATGGTTTTCTTTTTATTTATTCAAGTGGACATATGACTCATTACAATTTCTTGCTCAAAATCTCTCATATGTCTCCTGATATAGACTAAAACTACAACATACATTTTTGAAACTATTAGTCATTTTAATGAATAAAACAATGTGTTGTGTAGGGATTTCACTTTTAAACAAAATTAAGATTTGCATAAATTGGCTTTGAAGTCAGTTCTACAAACAAGCAGGAAAACTTTTTATATTCATATATTAGTAACACTAGTTCCCATTGGCTCACCAGATTCTTACCTCACCCTCTATATATGTATATATTGTCGGAGAATCACCAAAGTCAGGAAACTTCTGTCTGACTCACACTCTGTATCCACGGCATTGTGGCTCCATAGTGTCTCTTTAATGAATGAGGGGCTGCAATTTCTTTTGCATTTCCTAATTTTTTTTCAGTGACTGGGTTTTTGAGTCTCACTTAGGGCCCCTTTTCTCTGTTTTGTAATTTCCTGATCAAATCTTCAGGGACAGAGATAATTTTCAGAACTTTGCTTTCTGGCAGAGAATAAATTTAGGCTTCTGGGAACTGAGAAAAAATGAACGACATTTTAAAAGTCAAGACCTGTATAATGTAAGCTATATGGATAGGGAAGGACATCAACTTCTTTGTCTACTCCATTCTCAGCTTGAAAAAAATGAAGTAAATGGCAGCATTCTTATGTGTTGGCTTCCTAATTTGAACTCAAAACCATTTTTAATGTAGATTACTGAAATTCATTTAATTTCCAGAAAGTTTATATATTCCTTGCCCCTTTGTGATTTCTGAACTGTCATTCAGGCACAGAACTTTGCTCAGACTCACAAGGCCAAAGATTAAAAAGAAATCCTTGGGGATCCTTCCTTTTCTAGTCTAGAATTTTTGAGATACGTGCATAAAACAGAATAGGAAGGTCGGCATTTTGGGAAAAGTGTAACACTCCTCTGAGTATTCACTAGCTTAGCTGAACAGATCACTAAAAGGAAACTCTTCTGGGGAGGCACCCCTAGAAAGGGGCAAATCGTGAATTCAGGGTTTAAAAATAGGAATTCTTTCTCTTAAATAGTGAGCTATTTTGCCTTTCCTTCTGTGGATGATAGTTCATTTCTGAAGCTTAGACTTTAGCTTTATGTAGTTTTGTAATACTCTTTTGAAAAAAATGTCCCTTTTCCTAGGCATATTCTTTTCCCTTCCCAATTCCCCAGCCTTCTCCCATCCCATCTTCTTTTTATGAAGCTGCTTTAGCAAGTCCAGCTTTGACACACTTAGTATAACATGTTCAGAGTCTCATCCATCCCATTCTTCTTTTTGTTCATTCAACCTGATTATTAGGCTCGTGTCAGAATGGCTATTTTATACTATCAGTTTAGAGGAAGGAAAAAACCCTCAAACCTTGAATTCTTTAATAATTCAAGTGTCAGCATTGTGTAGATACTCTTAACTTCTACTTAAAAGTAATTAATTGATTTTCTGACATATCAGTTAACAGTATATTGCACTGACACGAAGCTGTGATTCAGCTGCTGATTGGGCTGGATGACGATATGAATCATAGTCAAACTCTGGAGCTCTGCTTAGAAGACTCTAAAAATATTCATCTATAAAAAGAAAGGCTTATTACATGTAGTGTTGCCTAAAAATTTAAACCATATGGACTTTCCATTGCTATCAGCAGAATAAAGCCTAGCATTTTGGTTTGCCTTTGCTGCTTAGACTTGGACATCCAACAGGTATAAATTCATTCAGTGTCACAAAACATGCAATACACTTTGAATGAAAAGAAATGCAATGCACCCAAATGAGAATTTTTCCAACATTGAACACAGCAAAAGGGTGAACATTATCAAAAGTCATCTTTGCAAAAGACTTGAAAAGAGGCATATGCTAACTTTTATTTCCTTAAAATGAGTTTGGGAACTGGGAAAAATGGGGAAATGGAACCTGCTATGCAAGTTCCTCTCAAGGCATAGTTTGTCCTTAGACTTCCATTCACAAGTGCATGTGAAGGAGGAATGACATATATGTCCACAGAATTCCCCTTCATTAATACAGACAACATTAATATGGGAAATTAACACTCAGAATGGTTAAGTAATTTGCTCTGTGTAGTTACTCGATTTATAATTTGGAACAAAGGCTTTCTGATATTCATGCCTCTTTAGATTAGCGAAACAATTTGGTAATGAGTGAGAAATTATGTTTATTTCTTTTTTAATTTTAGTTTTAATTTATGAAAAAAAACATTTTAACAAAAGTAGAATAAAAAAGATGATTGCACATGAAACTGAAAATCTCGATGCAAAATTCACTATTCCTTTCAAATATACAACAAAATTACCATGTACATTTCTTTTTTCTCCCCCTACCCCAATTATTTCAACTATGTGTAAGTCAAAAGATCTTTTAAAGTACTACTGTGCAAATAACATTCTCCTTCATATAATCTAACCTCTTTTTTGTGTGTGAGGTAATTGGGGTTAAATGACTTGCTCAGGGTCACATGGCTAGTAGTCTGTGACCCCATTTGAACTCAGATCCTCCTGACTCCAGGGCTGATGGTCTATCCACACACCACCTGTATTATATAATACCTGTATTATATAACTTTTAAATCTCAAAGATATGATTATTACCATGCATATTTTGAGTTTAAAGGGAAGTAATGGAATTTAATTCAATTCAATTCAACAGCCTTTATCAAGTTTCTACTATGGGCAAAACACCATTCTTTCTTTTGGAAGAAATAAACACAAAGTAAATAAAGACTTACCCTACAAACCCCTAAAGTGTTCAAACATTTCATTACTGTTTTTGTTTTTGATCAGGGTGAGAGTAGGGTGCTGCCTAGAATAGTAGAAATGATACCATTTGATATCAGAGGACCTAGCTTTGAAGCCCAGTCCAGTCACTTATTACTTATGTGACCTCCAACAAGTCACTTAGCATTTTGGCACTTCAGTTTTCTGTAAAATGGGACAAGATATAATAAACAAGATAAATTGGAGATGATTTTACAGGGAAGGTATAAGTTTTAAGGTGGACAGGAAAAGCATTTTTGTAGATGGTAGTTTTCCTAGGTGGGAGCTGGAGGAACTTAGAGAAACCAAGAGACAGAGATGACCAGGGAGAGTGTTCCAGGAACTGGGTGAGTGGGGGAGGGTCAGAGAGGGGGCTTGAGGAACACAACCTGTGAAAACACAGAGTTTAGAAATGGATATTTGAGATACACAGGACAAGAGCTAATGGGGTTAGATGAACCAAGTGAAGATTTTTTGAGGATGGAGGAGACATGGGCAAATTTGTAGGGAAGCAGCCAGTAGATAGGGGAATATTAAAGATGACTGAGAGAGTAAGGAAGATAGAGAGGGCAATCTGTTAGAGAATACAGCCTCTTATGAAGGATGGTGCAACCATAAGATGGAGAAGCAGAGAAAAAGAACTTATGAGAAAAGGGGAGGAATGAGACAGTGGTCATAAATTAATGTACGATAGATTTAAACTAAAAGGAACCTTAAATGCCATCTAGTCAAGCTCTCATATTTTATAGGAAATTTAGATCCAGAGAAGTTATGTCATTTGCCTAAGCAAGGTTCCCTAGGTAATATATGAAAGAATGGATCTAGACTCAGGTGTTCTTCCTCTAAATCAAGTTCCCTTTCCTCTGTTACCCAATGCCAAGCTTTATTTATTTGTGAAGGAAGGTCTTGGGGCCATTCTAATGACAAACAAAATAGGATTTTTTGCTGTTTTTCTGGATTGAGTTTTAGCTAATCAAGTGCCTTTGAGACTCACCTTTGATTGTATCAAGGGTCTTTGATTAGAAACAGTATACATTGTATTGCCTTTAATAGGCTTAATGGAATTTGAAGACTTACCCTGCCCCTTAATAGGGGAATCACATGGGAGCCCATGGTGGGAGGAGCTTTCAAAGAGGGTAGAACAGGAAGGAGCAGATAAGAGCATGAGAAGAGTTGGGGGCAGGCAGAACTGAGAGAGAGAGAATGTTTGTGACATTGCCACCCTGTTCATCTGTGTTACTTTCTCAGACAGAAGCCCTGTCTATTGGTCTATATTGATTTCTCAGACAGAAGCCCTGTTTGGTTTTCTGTGTTGATTTCACAGACAGGAGCCCTGTCTGTTGTTCTGTATTGGTTTCTTAGAAAGAAAATGAATTGAGATGATAGTGCTGGTAATGTGTGTAAATATTGTTGTAGTCCTATTAAGTTTTCTTTTCCTAGAAACAGAAACTGTGAAGAGCTTGGAGTGGAGCAGTCCCCATGAGCTGAGATATGGAACAGGAATGGAGAGCTGCCTGAGTTGGGAGCAGTCAACCAGTGGAGGAGGAGTAGCTTGTGGAGGATAAGCCATGGAATTTGGAAGTCATCCTCAAGTTAAGATGAAAGAGAATTTTACTTGGATACTCTGTATTGACTGATGAAATTGTAACTTACTATTACCGAGGGGTGGATGGTATTTGTACCTTCTGCTACCCCATAAGGATAATTGGTTCGAGTCAAGATGAAAGAGGAATTTACTTGGAAACTCTGTATTGACTGAGGAGATTGGGACTTACTATGACCTAGGGGTGGATGGTGTTTGTATTTTCTGCTACACCTTAAAGATGACTGTAAGATACATGAAATGATGCATTTTGTTTAAGATTATGTGGCCACTTTAGTAATAGGCTGTTATATAATATTGTTTTGAATGTTATTCTTTAGTTTCTTGAATATTATACTTTAGTTTATTGCTGAATAGAGAGTTCATTATACTATGCAATAAGACCCTTAAAATTATTCACAGCAGCAGTCCTCAGGCGAGCTGCCATGGTTGACTTTACAACCATTTACACAACCCCCAATGAGAAGGGACAGTACAGTGTATAGAGTTTATATGGAGGAACAACCCAGACCTTTTCCTTCATTGTGGACCATGTTGGTTGTGTAGGTACCTTGGATAGGTGGACTACTCAGAGAGGATGATTTGTTTCCTTAGCAGCCTTGAATTCTTGTTCTGCATGAGAAGCCTCAAGCCTAGAGTGGTGCCTTTTGTTGAAGGACCCCTGGGAGTGACTGGACTCATAGGAGGGGAGAATTATTTGGACTGGTTTGGGTACATATCTTTTGCATTTTCTAATGAAAATTCTCTATTTGCTCAAGTGCTTGTGATGGGAGTTGAGGAAGCTTTGAGGTCAATGGTTCCTGGCCTTTTTTCGTGTGTCTTAGACCCCTGTGGCATAGTGGTGAAGCCTTTGAACCACTTCTTAGAATAACATTTTTAAGTATATAAAATAAGATATCCAGTAATGCAAAGGAAATCAATTATATTGAAATACAATTATCAAAATATTTTTTTTAAAATTCATAGACTCTAGGTTAAGGAATCCTAAAGCCCTGAGCCAAGTCCTGAAATTCTGGAAGCTAGGTTTCTTGGAGGGCTTGAGCCCACAAAGATTTTTTTAGAGGCCTTTGAGGTGAACTAATTCTGTGTTATGGGGAGAAGGATAAATGGACATGAGTTATATTTTTGGGGTTCCTTTATAATTGACTTTATTTTTTGCCTAGGATTTCTGCACTAGTAATGATGAACTGCAAACATCGTAACATGAATTAATCTAGAGACTCATTCCACAATTATGATTCTCACAATCTTAGTTTTTTCATCTGTAAAAAATGGGTATATTAGCATTTGCACTACCCACTTCACTAGGTTGTATGGAAAATATTTTGTAATTCAGTTCAATTAAATAAACATTTATTAAGTGACTAACATTTTTCTAGGTACTGGAGACATAAAGATAAAAATGAAAGTTTCTTCCCTCATTAAGTGAGAATACAACATATACACAAATAACTAAAATTTTAAATACACACACAGTGATTGAAAAGTAATGAGAGAGACAGAGAGAGAGAGAGCTAAATACTGGGGGAACAGGAAAGCTAAAGTCCCCAAGGAGGAGTACATAGGATCTCTCCCTTTTCCCCTCACCATGCCCCAAGAGATCTGTAGGTATATTTCAGGGGGTCCATGGAGTTGAATGGAAACTTTTTTTTCATTTTTGTTCTCACTAACCTCTAACTGAAATAATAATTTCCTTTAATCATGAATTAAAACAACAACAACAAAATATTATTTTAAGAAGGTGTCTAGAGTTTTTATCAGACTACTAAAGGTGGATATGTGTGTGTGTATACATATACATATATACATACATACATATATACATACATATATATATGCACACACACACACACATACACACATGATTTCTGCATTACTCACTGCATAAAGCTCAGCATCATATCTCATCCAAAACAGACTTTCAAAATGTATGTATAGGCACGAGTCTGGGAGCAGCAGTCTCACTTATAACTAAGAACTTTCACAGTCTAACCAGCAACCTTGATATCCCTCAAAATGAATCTACTGTTAAGGATCAGCTGATTTTGAATGTCTTAAAGGAAGACCAGGTTCCCCATAACAAGATCACTGTTGTTGGGCTTGCTGCAGTTGGCATGGCATGTGCCATCAGTATCTTAACAAAGAATTTGACTGGTGAACTTGCCCGAGTTGATGTAATAGAAGACAAACTAAAAGGAGAGATGATGGATCTCCAACATGGCAGCCTTTTCCTCAAAATGCCAAAGATTGTTTCTGGAAAAGACTGCAGTGTGATTGCGAACTCAAAACTGGTCATTGTTGCCCTTGGGGCACGTCAACAAGAGGGAGAAAGTCTTCTTAATTTGATCCAGCATAATGTGCATATCTTTAAATTAATCATCACCAATATTGTTAAGTACAGCCCTAATTTCAAGCTGCTAATTGTTTGCAATCCAGTGGATATTTTGACATATGTGGCCTGGAAGCTAAGTAGCTTTCCTAAAAACCATGTTATTGGAAGTGGCCCATTTCCATTACCTAATGGGGGAGAGACTTGGTGTTCATTCTTCAAGTTGTCATGGACAGGTCCTTGGAGAACATGGAAACTCCAGTGTTCCTTTGCAGAGTGGTGTGAATGTTGCTGGTGAGTCTCTGAAGAATCTTCTTCCTCAGTTGGGAACTGGTGCTGATTCAGAGAATTGGAAAGATGTTCATAAACAGGTGGTTGAAAGTGCTTATGAGGTGATCAAGCTGAAGGGCTACACTTCCTGGGCCTTTGTCTTGTCTGTGGAAGATCTGGCAGAAAGCTTTATGAAGAATCTTAGGAGAATGCATCCAATTTCCACCATGATTAAGGTCCTATATGGCACTAATGAAGATGTCCTCCTTAGTGTCCCATGTATCTTGGGGGCAGAATGGCATTTCAGGTGTGGTGAAGGTAAACCTGAATCCGGATGAGGGGAGCACAGATACTCTTGGGGGAATCCAGATGGAGATGCAATTTTAAAACCTTCTAATATGCTGCCATCAAGAGGAGATGACAGTGGTTAAGGAGTTATGTATGATGTGCTTTTCAAATAGGTCAAATCTTTCCTCTGATTAGTGATTGAATACCAGAAATATAAAACCTGTGAACACACTATAGTCTCTTCCCAAAGTTAGAAATGGGGAACAGTACAGTGTGAATATTTGCTAAATTCTGTTGTTGTTTGTATATGCTGCTGGATATGACTTGTATAGTCTCAGTAGTTGTTATCAAGTGGATTTATCACCCCACAGGTATATAAATTACTTGCCTTGTATGAAGGTGCTAAAACTTCCCATAAGTTCAGAAGACAACACTCTTGGATATACCATGTAATAGTAATACCACATAATAGTAAATCTTTATTGATGCATTGATTATGTTTGTGCTCCCCCTACCTCCATTAGGGCTCTACAGCATGGCCTCATTTATCACATTTCCAGAGGATCTGATTTTGTGTATACACACACACACACGCACACACACACATATGTCTGTCTGTCTGTATGTAGATGTATATATATGTGTGTGTTGTATGTATATATGTATTTATCTCAAGAGTTGTAAATTTCCATATTATATAAAAAGATCTGATAGATATATAATGATGCAACCAAAGTCCTAGTGTCATACTAACCCTAAATACTGAATAAACCACAAAGAACTGATAAAAAGAATGTGTATACACATATACACATATTTTATACACACATACACAAATATATATGTATATATGTATGTGTGTACATATATACATATATGTATATACTCTCATACTCTTGATAGAATTAGTAGTAGAGAAAGAAAGTTATCTGGAACTGAATCTTGGAGGCACTCACACTTTGTACTATATAAAATGTACTACTTAGTATTATGTGGAAATTATTTTGTCAACAGATTCTAACACAGTAAAGCAATATAAAAAGGTGGAGTGAGCAATCCTCAAGCAATTGAATTTAATTTTTAAAAAAATATTGTAAATTCTTTATCAGAGGGGAATGAACATCTTCACATTTATAGACATTATGTTTTACATCCTATATGCTTTAGAAAAGAAAATGGTAACAAGAGATTCCAGGCAGATTCAATAATGCATATTCTGTGAGGTATTTTGGCAGCCACTTTGTGCTTGTTAGATATATGACCTACTGTCAAACGCACATCTAAATTTCAGTTGTGAGAGTAGTTTGTATTCTGGGGAATCTCTGTTCTCCTATGATTTCTGTATTACTCCTTGTATGAGGCTCAGCATTGTACCTCACGCAGAACAGGCTCTTAAAATGTATTTGTTGAGTTAAATTACACAAAGTTGCCAAAGTAAAAACGGGAAAATCTGAACTCAATCAAGCATGGATTATGAATTCCAGACTTGGTGTACAAGGACACTGATAATCATAGAATTTCCAGACTAAGAGAGACTTTAGAGATAATAGAGTCTAATATTTTCATATATAAAATCACAGTCTATCATATACAAGCTCACCATGTGACTCTTCAGATCTCAGGCTTTGAGACCAAAAACTGGCCTGGAAAGGAGGAAAGGAGAAGGGGATGGCCAGGCAGGTGTTGGCCAGGAAGGGGATTATGTGAGAAGCATGATGCAAAGAGAAAGAGGAGGAAGAGGAATTCATTTTACATTTTTTAAATTTATAGGTTTTCAGAAGACTGGCACTAAAGCTTTTAAGGACTGTAATTTTAAAAAAAGATTGATATTTGGAAACCAGTGGTTCTGTTCAATTCTTTTTTTTTTTAACTTCAAAGGGGTTGAATCACTTACCCAACACTTGGCTAAAAGATTTTTCCATTATATCACACTGACAACTATATATCTAAGAATTAGCTCTGAGTACTTCTATTATTAATGTTAACATATGTTTTTATAGTTATCTATATAAATATAACCTTTGATTATTAGTCCCATTTTACAGAAGAGGAAAATTAAGCTCAGAGAGTTTGAATAAGTTAATAAGGATCATATGGATAATAAGGATTTGAGTAAGAATTTAAATTTAAGTCTCCTGATTCCAAGTCTAGTGCTTTTTCTGTTTTTCATCATTATATACTCAATTTATAGCTACCTAACATTATTTTTCCAGAGCCTCATAAACACTGGAGTCTAAGAAGACTAAGAAGACCTGTTTCCTTGAATTTGTTTCCTTGCCTGAATCTTCTATTTCTACCAATCTCTCTCTCTCTCTCTCTCTCTGTCTCTGTCTCTCTGTCTCTGTCTCTGTCTCTCTCTGTCTCTCTCTCTGTCTCTCTTTCTCTGTCTCTCTCTCTGTCTCTCTCTGTCTGTCTGTCTGTCTGTCTGTCTCTCTCTCTCTCTGTCTCTCTCTCTCTGTCTCTCTCTCTCTCTGTCTCTCTCTGTCTGTCTCTCTCTGTCTCTCTCTGTCTCTGTCTCTCTCTGTCTCTCTTTCTTTGCCTCTCTCTTCCCCTCCCCCCCAGGGGTGGAGGGTTGGGGTGGGGAATGATGCTTGATTTGGAGCAACATAACAATGGATCTTTTCTAAAAGATAAAGAAGAATAGCGACTTAACTTTTACAAAATTTTATGGACTTGATATAAATCAACCAGCACATTTCTATGAAAATTAGGGGAAAGAATGCTTAATTTGATTTAAAGTTGCTCCGATAGCTTTTTATGCTTAGAAATGACAACTCATGCTCATATCTCTCCCTTGTCATTTTAAAATATATGAATGGAAAGTTGGGACAAAATGCTGGATTTTTAACTCGCTTTCTATTTAGTTTCCTTTACTGATCACTCCTCCTTTGTAGATTTAACTCATGCATGGTAAAAAGGTAACAAAGCATCATTGTCTAGTATAACTATGGCTGGACACATTTTCTTTTCTGAGATAATGTAATGGTAATTAATTTAGCAGGTACTTGGTCCTTAGTAACTAAGGGCTAAGTACTTTTGTGAAAGAGGCAGAGGGTGTGAACTCTGTCTTCTGTGTGAAAGAGACAGAGGGCGTGAACTCCATCTCCTGTTGCTGACTGGCAGGAGGGGGTTGGCTCAGACAGGAAGCCAATATGTGTGTGTGTGTGTGTGTGTGTGTGTGTGTGTGTGTGTGTGTATGTGTATAAGAAGAGTTCCAGGGACAGAGATTTAAGAATTTTTACTCCTCGTAGAGCAGTGGTTCTCAGCTTGTGG
>JAQQSW010021473.1:0-10651 GCA_028646575.1 Pseudocheirus occidentalis
CCTTCCCCCCTCCAAAAAAAGCAAAAAAAGAATAAAAGTGTAGTCCAGGGAACTCTGGGGTTCTCCAAGATCCTTTCAGGGGATAACCAAGGTGAAAATTATTTTCATAATAATATTAAGATGTTTTAATTTCTTAAATGGTAAATGATGAGGTATAGGTTCTGGGACCCCCCTTGAACTCTCCTTGAATCTTTGAGGTACAGGCTCTGGGAAACCCCTTGAAGTCTGATTGAATCTTCCCACTTGATGAGGCATTTGAAGAGGCCATAAGTATTTCATTGTGGCTGGGCCCAAACCTCTGTTACTAGACTGGCCCTCTTCCCACCCTGGAGCTTATCAAAATATCAGTCCACTCTTGCATTGACTTCATTAACTCCTCCTGAAAATTCTCCCCAAATTCCTCTAGACCACTCCTAGATTTCTCTGTATATAAGAATCCCATCACCCTTCCATGTAGTGTGAGAGCACCATGGAATGCCCTAGCACAGACTTACTCTGTCCTGCTTGCCCAATGCAAGCATCACAGATATGTAGGCTCATTAAGAGTCTACTCAATATGGTGAACTTTCAATAAACTTTGCTTTTCTTTGGCTGAGAAGACTTGAGTGGAATTAAACGCTGGCCATGGTGGTGAGCTACTGAATCCTAACCAATTCCCGGTCAGGGAATCATAAAAATGAAGAGGGTACCCAAAGAGGGTTAGGACTGCCTGAGAGACCAAAATGCCAACATGCCAAGTCCTGCGGAAAGAATTCTACTCAAGTCTTCTCAGCCAAAGAAAAGTAAAGTTTATTGAAAGTTCATCATATTGAGTAGACTCTTAAGGAGCCTAAGTATCTGTAAGGCTTGCATTGGGCAAGCAGGACAGAGTAAGTCTGTGCTAGGGCATTCTGTGGTGCTCTCACACATGGAGGGAACAATAATGGTTAATAATAGTTAACATTTGGGGTGTCTAGGTGGCGCAGTGAATAGAGCACCGGCCCTGGAGTCAGGAGGACCTGAACTCAAATCCGGCGTCAGACACTTAACACTTACTAGCTGTGTGACCTTGGGCAAGTCACTTAACCCCAATTGCTCTCCAAAAAGAAAAAAAAACCCACTCCCCCAATAATAGTTAACATTTATGCAGCACTTAAAGATTTGCAAAGCAGCTTACAGATATTATCTCATTTTGTCCATGCAGCAACTTTGAAAGGTAAGTACTAGTATTATTACCATTTTGCAATTGAGGAAACTGTGGCATCATACAGTTTAAATGGCTTTCCCACATGGGTATAGTGTTTGAACTCAGATCTTTCTCACTTTAGGTCCAATGCACCACCTAGCTGTCTAAGTATCACTGAGACTTGGTTCAGGAGCATTTCAAATATTTTAAGACAGAGATTCTGCTCCAACATATTCTTTTTTTCTAAGCTAAACACCTCTAGTTCCTTCAACTAATTCTCATATGACATGGAATCAGGGTTCATCATCATCCTGATTGCCCTCCAATGGCTATTATTCAGCTTACAAATCTTCTCACAAAAATGCAGATCCCAGAATTGAATTGAAAATTCCAGATACGGTCTGGCCAAGGCAGGAGGCCACAGAAATATCACCTTATCTCTGTAAGCTCTGGCTACCTTAAGGTAGCCCAAGGTCATACTGGCTTTTTCAGCTGCCATTTCCCATTGCTGACTCCTATGAATCTTGGCCTACTGAAAACTTTGAATCTTTTTCACATGAACTACTATCTCTTCACACCACCTACCGATCTTAGTTGTTGCATCAATTTTTGAATCTGTTTAAGCTTTGACATTTCCCTCTATTCGTTTTCATCTTGTTAGATTCATACCAAGCTCTAGCATGTCAAGACCTTTTTTAGCTTCCCACCTATGACCATCATTACCTATATCTCAAGGTTATTGCAAGGAAAACTATTTGTCATCTTTTCAACACTGCATAAATATGACATCTGATGATGATGGTGATGCCATGTCATCCTATGGAGTATGTGGTGAGCTTGCTTTTGGGGTCTGGAGAACTTGTATCCTTCCCCAATAATTGAGGCTATGATTGGTACTCAGTATTGAATAGTAGAATATAAACTCCCTGAGGGCAGAGTTTATTTGTCCCTGTGACCCTCAGCAACAAGTACAGTGTTTGTTACATAGTAGGTACTTAATGAATATTTCTGGATCAAATGGAATTGGGTAGTTGAATGTAGGCTCCCTGAGGGCAGGGTCTGTTTCATTTTTATATCTTCCATTCTTTTGCACCAGCATGAGGCCTAGCATATTTGTTTTTCAGTCATTTTAGTCAGGTGGGACTCTTCATGACTCCATTTTGGGGTTTTCTTGGCAACGATACCAGAATAGTTTGCCATTTCCTTCTTCCAGTCATGTTACCAATGAGGAAACTGAGGCAAACAGAAAGTAAATGTCTGAGGTCAGATTTAAACTCAGGAAGAGTCTCCCTGACTTCAGGCTCAGCAATTTATCCACTATGCTACCTAGTTGCCCCCACCTAGCAAATAGAAGCATTTAAATACTTTTGGTTAAGTGGAGTGCAATAGAATATAGTGGATATAGAATGTAAGCTCCTTGGGGGTAGAATCTGTTTCCTCTTGCCTTTGTATCCTAGTACTATGCACAATGCTTAATAATCAATGATCAAATTGAATTCAATGGATATTAAATATAAGGGGAAGAGGTGGGAAGAAAATGGTCCAACAAGCTTCAACACGGCTCAAATTTGTTCATGTTTCCTCAGAGGAAAATGAGAAATCTCTCTCCATCCAGAGGAATTTGAGCATATTAACAGTCTAATAATAGTTTCATCCCTAGTCAAATCACTGCCTTCGCACCGATTATTCCATAAGCTCATTAAACAAAGAACCCGGTTGTTAGAAAAGCTGCCAAAGATGCTGTCCTCCTTCGGTGCATACCTGGGGATGGCTCCTGTCCCACCACTTGTTTTCCTTTCCTGAATAGTAAAAACATAATTACCAGGCTGCAGTGGGAGCCCAAGCCTTGCGACAATTTCGTTCTTTTCTCCCTGTTTGTTCAATCTCATTTAAAGTGTTGAAAAATCTTGCTGCAGGCTTTCTGGAAAGGGAAAAAAAAACATTCAGCCTCCTCAGCCTTGTACAAAGAATAGAATAAAGCAAGAAAGGAGAACATTTTGTACTGTCTGGAAACAAGGAAAGATGAGGCATCTATTAGTGCCAGCTTTCTATAACTTATCCACTTGTATTCAAAATTTCTTTGGAAAGGGAAGGTTTCTCCTTTCTTCCCCTATGTGGTTGCCCATGTCTTCCCAAACCATTTCTCCACCTCTCTGCCTTTATACTGCTTATCTCCTGATGCCTTATCACCTCCAACTTTTAGAATCTCTAGCTTTCATCCAAGAGAGGCACCTCAAATACCACTTTAAAATGAGACCTTTTCTGTCATCCATCTGGCCTTCATCTGTTAGTGTTCTCTCCCTCTTGAAATTATTTTTATTATGTTGTAAGTATTTGATATTTATTTGTCTGTGCACATGTTACATCTCCAAGGAGTGCAAACTCCTGAAGGACAGGGATTACTGGATTTTTGTCTTATCTCTAATGCATTTGCTTAAAGATCCTCCTTGATTGGGAATGTACCATGTCCAGGGATCATCCATTCTGCTTTTGAATAGCTTGAATCCTCAGGAAGGTTTTCCTAACATCAAGCTGAAATCTGGTCTCTCCACATTGTAAGAAGGATGGCCATCTCAATCTAGCTCCCTCCTTCTTACCTCCAATCTAACCCAATCAATGAATAGCTATTTTTTTGTTTGTCAACATCACTGATAACTGCAAACGGATTATTATGGGGATGCTTGATGGAACAGATGGTGTGGTCCCACTGTTCTTTAGGAAACACATTCTCTAATTCTACTAAGTAACTGATAACCAGCCACAAAGAAACAATTGGGAACTGAAGGGTTCCTCCCCACCCCCAACCCAGATCCTCTGTGCTCTCCTGTACCCAAAGGGTCACAGATTTAGAAGGAGGGATATGAGAAGCCATGTAGTCCAACTCCCATCTATAAATAATGAAGAAATTGAGACCCAGGGAGGAGAATTGACTTGCTCAAGGTCACATAGGTAGTGGGCAATATAGCTGGGATTTGAACTTTTCAAAACCAGAGCTCTTTTCACCATGCCATGCTGCTTTATCTTCCACTACCATACCACGGTACTATAAATAAAGGGCACAAAACTGGGGAAATGACTGTTCCAACTTGTTACCTAGTAACATAAACTCAACAGGTGCCACATATCCAAACAACAGTCATTATCTGGCCAAAGAAATTTGCTGAACTAATACAGAAACAAGAAAAGTGGCCAATAGGAGGCATTCTAGTGCAAAGAGCTCTGGTTTCAGAGAGAGAGGACCAGGGGTCAAATCTATCCTTTGTGCCTTACTACCTGAATAATTTTTAGGCAAATCAATTGACTTCTTGGACCTCAGGTAACTCATGTGTAAAATGAAGACAGGAATATGTGGTCTTTGAGGTCTTCTCCAATTTTTGGATGTATAATCCTATGATTCAAACAAGTTTATGAATGGCATAATCACTCTTTTCAGATCTCAGTTTCTTCACTCATTAAATGAGCAGATTCTACACCTTCCCTCTCAGTAGAGGACTTTGCATCCTGTTTTGTTGAGAAAAAAGAGATCATCTTTTGTACACTCCCTTTTCTGTTCTACTCCACATTTCAAAAGTTCATTACCCACTATTTTCTCATCCTTTATTCCAGTTCTAGTGAAAGAGTGTCCTATTTCCTTTCCAAAAATAATCCCTCTACCTATGTCCTTGATTCCATCTTCTATCTGTCTTCCCCTGGAACCTGCCCTTTGGGTCATTCCTTCTCTCTTTTTTTCCAGTTTCTTCTTATCCAATGACTCCTTCTGTACTACTAACAAATATACCCATGTTTCATTGTTCTTAAACAAAACAAAACAAAACATAAGATGTTTTTACTTGATATTCTTGTACCCTCAATTGGTCATCTTATAGCTCTTCTCCTGTTACAGTTTTTGCGGGTCAGGCTGTATAGGTTTCACCTACACCCTTCCTCAACAGGCTTCCGGCGTCCCCGGCTCCCGGCTTCCGCTTTCTGCTTTCCCCGGGAGAAACAGCTGCACAGAAAACTTAAGACACAAGGCTTGCTTCTTGCTACTTTCTCTTAGGCTTGGCGTGGCTGGAACTCCCTCTCATTCTCTAAGCTTGGCGTGGGACTGGAACTCTTCTTCAGAACACAACACTTGCTTCTAGCTCTCTAAGCTTGGCGTGACTGGACTTTCTTCTGCCTCTAGGTAGCCTGTATTTAAGTTCTTTCTCCAGGGCCCCTTAGGGCCCCTCCCCTGGCCTTGCCCTCGCCACAGTGAGCCAATCCTGCATCACCCCGAAGGCAGAGATATAATTCTGCTTATCGAAAACAGGTGCAACCTTTGCATTCTGCCCCGAGGTGATCACGGGCCTCCTGTTAGCTGAGGACCAATTCAACCCATTACCAACGAGAGCCCCAACATTCTCCCTTTCACAAAATGTTTCTAGAAAAAATATAAATTCTTTATTTATGTTCCTCAGTTTCTTTCTTTCTTTTTTTTTTTTTTTTACACTTTTTGGTATGGCTTCTGATCCAACCACTCAATGGAAATTGTGCCTCCAAGGTAACAAATGATTTTTAATATGTATATCCAATGATATTTTATCTGTCCACATTCTTTGACCTCTCTGTAGCTTCTGACACAGTAGCACTCCCCATCCTCTCACATAGTCTGTGCTTCCTTGGCTTTACTAGCATTAATATTTTTTTATTTTCCTCTTATCTGTCTGAGTTCTCCTGGGTGTCTTTTGCAGGATCATCAATATTCTACTTCCTGACCGTTGTTATTTCCCAAGTTTCTGTCCTGGGATTTCTTCTCTTCTTTCTATGCAACCTTTATTTTGGTCATCTCAGCTCTTTTGGGTTAAATTATCTCTATATAGAAGACTCTCCTATCCATACATCCAACTTTTATTTCTCTCCAGAGCTTTTAGTTCATCAAATGATTGGAAATTTACAGCTAGAAGGACTTGAGAGGCCAACTAATATAACATCCTCATTTTATATATGAGAAAACAGACCTAGTCAGGTGAAATGGCTTCCCCAATGTTATACAGGTAGACATCAGAAGCAGGCTACCATCTTATTTGCTGGACATCTCCACTTGAAAGAGTCGTGGGTTTTTGTAATTCAACATGCCAAACAATGTCCATGGTGCCATAAACTCAACAGGTGCCACATATCCAAACAAGGATTCAGATTCTCTGCAGAAACAAGGAAAGTGGCCAATAGGAAGCAAACTTGCTTTCTCAAACTTGCTCCTCCTTCAAACTTTCCTATTTCTATTGAGGGCATGCTACTTTTTTGGCTACTCATGTTTGAAACCTCAATTGTTGAGTTGAGTCATCCTCACCTCTTGGTTTTTCCTTACCTCCCATGTCCAATCAGTGGTCAGTTTTTGTTGATTCTACCTTTGTAACATCTCTCAATTCTGTCCCTTGATATTCATTCAGTTCAATTCAGTTCACCACCTTAGTTTAGGCCCTCATCACCTACCACCTGCAATATTGTGCTAATCTCCTAATTAGTCCCTACTTCCAGTTTCTTTCCTCTTCAATCTGTCCTTCATAAATTGTCAAAAATAACTTCAAAGCACAGAACTATGTCACCCCTTTGCTAAAAAATTTGAAATGGTTCTCTTTTGCCTCTATGATGCAACATCAACTCTTCATTTTGACATAGAAAACCACAACCTGTTTCTAAGTCAACATTCCAGACTTATGTAATATTGCTTCCCTTTTTGCTAAGTAGTGTAGTTGATCCAGTTGACTTCCTTCCTGACAAGTGGTATCTAATTCCTAACCCCTGTCAATAGATAAACAAACCTTTATTAAGTGCTTAACAAGGTTGCCTGCTTTAATCATGTCTACAGAACAGTCAAGTATCTGAATTAAAACCTTAACTATCCAGTTGCGTTTAGTCCACTTGACTTGAAAAGTGTTTCTAAGACATTGAGGTATTTGTCGCAGTGCAGCTCAAAATCCCCCATGATGGATGATTTTAAAAATATTCATTTTGGATGGTCGTAGAAAAAGTGTTGAGTGTAATCAAGGATTAAAAGTTTAACCAGCATCCTCTTACTGTGGGTCTTCCCCAGGCTTCTGTTCTAGATTCCCTGCCCTTCCCCCTCTAAAGTCTCTCATCTGATAACTAATCTCAACTCCCATGGATAAAATTATCATCTTTATGAAGATGATTCACATTTATATATCTAGCTCCAGTCTCTGTATCACCAAATGTTCATTAGACATTTCAAGTTGGATTTATTAGAAATTTCTCAAACTCAACATGTCCCCAAAGCCAAGCTTATTATCCTTTCTTCCAAAACTTACCCTTCTTCTCAACTCCTTTTTTTCTTTTGAAGTTACTCCCACTCTGCCAGTGTCTCCAGTGGTAACTTTGGTTTTATACTCAACTTCTCACTCACTGATTAGTCACTAAATCTTGTCATTTTGACTTTTATAGCATCTTTCACATCTGACCCCTTCTTTCCACTCACCTACTTATCACCTTAGTTCAAGCTCTCTTCACTTCTGGTCTAAATTATTGTAATGACCTCCTTATTGGCCTTTTTACCTTAACTCTCTTCCTTCCCATCATTGTTCATTCTGCACACTTCTGACAAAGAGATTTTCCTTTTGTGTGAATCTGATCAGGTAACTTCCCTTCTCCATCAACTCCAGTGGCTCCCTATTGCTTCCAGGATAAAATATTAACTTCTCTTGTTTAGCTTTTAAAACTCTTCATGTCTTTGCCCCAGCCTAATTTTCCAGACTTATTGAACATGACTCCTCTCTCCAAACTCTGGGCATCTAGCCAAACTGAACTTTTCCATGTTTCCCATGCATGTCATTCTATTTTTTTTTTTTACAGTGGCCACCTCACATACCTGGAATGTGCTTCTTCTTGATCTCTCCCTTCTAGAACTCTTGTCCCATATATTTTAAAGCCTCTTTCTGCAGAATTCACTGAATTCAAAATTCAGCTGTAATCTCGCTCTCTATAGGAGGTGCTTTTTGGGGTTTTTCTCTCCCCAAGTTATATTGTATTCATTGTGTGTATGACCTAAACATGTTTATACAGATGTGTGTTGTCTCCCCTGTCAGAATATGAGCTCCAGCAGAGCACTGGACTTGGAGTGAGGAAGACTTCCAGGTTTGAATCTTTTACCAACTGGGTGACTCTGGGAGAGTGATAACTTCTCTCTGCCTCAATTTCTCAGCTGTAAAATGAGAGGATTGGGCTCTGTAACCTCTAAGATCCCTTCCAGGTATAAATATATGATCTCTTTATGTCTGTTTTACCTTTGTTTCTACCTATATCTACATACTCAATATTGCTGTCCCTTAGCAAATGCTTAATAAATGCTTATTGATTGAATAATTGACAATAAAATTACAAATAGGACTGTAATAAAGGAATTTGACAAGGTTCTTTCCTCTTTATGGGCTGTGAAATGTGAATGGGTCTAAGTCAACAAACATTTATTAAATTTTATGAGTGTTAAGAATACAAAGCAAGGTAAAAGAGCCTCTGCCCACCAATTCTTTTTATTTTTAATTTTAATTTTTTGCCCATCAATTCTAATGGGGTAAAAACATGCAGTAATTATGTACATACATGATATAAGCAGGGTAAATGGAAGGTAATATCAGAGGGAAGGAAGTAACATTAAGGGAATTAGGAAAGGGTCAATATGTGATGTTTTCTGAGATTCCAGTAAAAGAGATATGGAGGTGCTTCCATTGAATGGAGAGTCATGGAGCTGGGGTGGGGGGTTGGGGAGGCACTTGTTGCAGCCATCCAATGAAGGGTTCTCTGCTTAATGAACACCAATGGTCTGCCTCCTCCCAGCCTTCTCTTCCTCCACCATAGAACTGTCATGGATTCAGATCTATCTGGCAGCCTGGGTCAGAAGGCTACATCACTCACCAGTCAGACCCCACTGCTATTGCTGTGGCAGACAGATGTGGAAGTCAGATAGAGAATCCCTCAGCAACTCAGGCCCCAGGGGAGCAGACAGAATGAGAATGGAGATGTGTCAGGATGGTTGGAGGACTGAAACCATTAGGGAAGACAATGTCTCATTTGTCAATGTCCATATGGGGATGGCAGAAATTATCCCTTGGGTTTGACTGCCCATGGGGAAAAGTGCCAGTAATCCAAGGGGAAATATGGCTGCTTATGTTAGGATGGTGGCAGCTTAAGTCAGGGTAGCAGAGTGAAGGGAGCCTGGCATTTGGAATCAGACAATGTGGGTTCAGGTTTTAGTATTTACTTCTTGTGTGAGGTTGGACAAATTCTTTCCCCTTAAAAGCTTCAGTTTCCACATCTGTAAAATGAGGCAGTCATTTTAATCATCTCTAAACTCCTTGGAATGAAATCATTTAACTGCTCCCTATGTATCAGGCACCATTCTTAGTGTTGGGGTTACAAATACAAAAGTGAGACAGTCCCTGTCTTCAAGCAATTTGCAAATTGAATCAAGAAGCATTTGTTAAACACTCCGATTTTTCAGGCAAATTGGGGACATAAAGAAAAGAATCAAAACAAATCATGGTTCCTGCTTTACTTACTCACTGTTTAATGTGGGAGATACGACCACACATAGACAAGATATATAGAGAAGTTGGAGCTAATTTTGGGGAAGGCCCTAATTATGGGAGATGATACATGGAGGGGAGTAGAGGGAAAAATTAGGCATGGAGGGGAATTCTTTTTTTTTTCCATTGACTTGTTTATTTACTGTTAGCTTACGAAATTCAGTTCCACAATCCCTTGAGTTTCAAATTTTCTTCCCTCTCTTCCCCTCCCCCCATGGTGGCGTGCAATCATGTATAAGATCTGCAAATACTTTCATGTTGTACAATAGCCTGGTTGTACCGAAGGGTTGTAACCAATGGAGTGAACAATGGGGAAAAAAAAGAAACAAAATCAAACATGAAAAAGAACAATAGCATGTAGATTGCTTCAGTCTCCATTTAAACTCTGCTCTTTCTAGATCTTTCTCTGAATATAGGTATCTCCTTCCATCCTGAGACTTGTAGAGTTGTCTTTTAACTGTGCATTGCTGAAAAGTATCCAGTTTATCAAGGTTGGTTGTCACACATATGAAGTGTCTGTGATTGTGTACAAATATTTCCTCGTTCTGCTCTTCTCACTTAGCATCAATTCATATAAGCCTCTCTAGGTAATTATGAAGTCCATCTCCTTACCATTTCTTATAGCACAGTAGTATTCCATTACATTCATATACCATAACTTGTTCAGCCATTCCCCAATTGATGGACATCCCCTCAATTTCCAGTTTTTTGCCACCACAAAGAGAGCTGCAATAAATATTTTTGTACATATGGATCCTTTACCCATTTCTATGACCTCTTTGGGATACAACCCCAAAAGTGGTATTACTGGGTCAAAGGGTATAAAATTATTTATAGCTCTTTGGACATAGTTCCAGATTGCTCTCCAGAATGGTTGTATAAGTTCACAGCTCCACCAACAATGCATTAGTGTTCCATTTTTTCC
>JAQQSW010021474.1:0-10651 GCA_028646575.1 Pseudocheirus occidentalis
AGAACAAGTGGAGCGCAGGATAGAAAGGAGGGAAATATCATCAGTGTTACATGATGTGTCCATTGTAGAGATGTTCTGTGTAACTACACATGGCCTATATTGAATTGCTTGTCTTTCCAGTGAGGGTGGGTGACAAGAGAGGAAGGAAAAGAATCTCGAATTTAAATTTCTAAAATCATATATTAAACATATATATACACACACATATATGTATATATATATGTGTGTGTGTATACATATATACATATATATATAATAATTATTATTATTTTACATGCAACTTGGAAATAAGATATACAGGCCCTGGGAAAGGGAGATTTGTCTTGCTCTACCTGAAAGTCAGCAGTGTGATGGGAGAGGATATAGGAGAGAGGATAAAGGTGGCGGCTCTATACAGTGGGATCACTGTTTTTGGTGGGGGATGGTTAGGGGAAAGATGGGGAGAAAATTTGTAGCTCAACATCTTGTGGAAATCAACAACATAAACTACAAATAAAAGTTAATTTTTAAAAAGATAATTTCCCATGGTTAGATCCTTTCTCCTTTGCCTATGCATTTTTTGTAGTAATAGCTTAATGTTTATAATCACCTCAAGTCCTGGGATATGGGGGTGGTGCTCCAGCCTCAAATCTTCAGTTCTCCCCTCTAGCCTGGAATCAAAGCCAAACCTCCAGCCTGCTTTAAGTGCCCACAACCAGGGGCATCCTGCTCAACTGCTTGTGAACTCACCAGGCATGTCCTGGTTCCTTATCACCTCCACCACTCTCTAGAGCACAGCTGGGTCTGGTTTCCCTTGCCACCAGAGAGTCGGTCAATCATTCCCAGCTCAGATGCCCAACTACCCTCACTGCCCTGGAGGTAAAAGTTCTTGTAGGTAGTCTCCCAACACAGCTAACTCCAGGGCTTGCATCAATGTCTCATTTTTCCCATATCCCCTTTAATATTTGTCATTTACATTTTCTATCCTATTAGCCAATCTAATAGGTATGAGTTGGTGAAGTGGTAAGGAACTAGTTAAGCTATGGACTCAAGAGATTAGCTAGGAAAGAGTTAAGTGATAGTTGTGAAATAAGAAATCAGTAAGCTCAGTGTATCCAAACTGAAACAGATCAGCAGACTCAGTGAACTCAGTAAATTTGGAGTAAAATCAATCACTAAAGATCACTAGAAGTGGCTACATGACTAAGCCTGCACACCCATGCCCAGCCCCATATTCACTCTCCTGGCTCCTGTACCTAACTCTTCATTAATCAATACTGAGGTCATCACATTCCCCTGGTCCCTATTTCATGCTTCCTTGATAATAAAGAATAGATCCCTGTACCTGGATGTCAACAAGTTATAGTAATCAATTAATTATAGAAGAGTAATTGCTTGCCCCTGCATACCAGTTAGTTTTTGCTACCGATTATACTTGGATACTAATTTAGTTTTAGTTATTGCTTATGTTGTTTGAAACCCAAAATGGTATAAAAGACTCTGTACTTCCGTGTTATCCCTCTGCTCTCTATTTTTTCCTAATTGGGTTATGGGACAGCCCACCTGCTAATAAAATTCCTATTAAAGCTCCTTAAAACTTTAATTGGGCTCTGTGGTCACTTTGTTAAAACTTGCCATTTCAGTGGTACCTCAGAATTGTTTTAATTTGTATTTTTCTTATCAATAGTGAGTTGGAGGGGCGGCTAGGTGGCGCATTGAATAGAGCACCGGCCCTGGAGTCAGGAGGACCTGAGTTCAAATCCGGCCTCAGGCACTTAACACAAAAACTAGCCGTGTGACCTTGGGCAAGTCACTTAACCCCAACTGCCCTCCCCCCCCCCAAAAAAAAGCAAAAAAAAATAGTGAGTTGGAGCATTTTTAATATGGCTGTAGATAAGTTTGATTAATTCTTCTGAAAACTTTTCATATTCTTTGATCATTTCTTAATTGGAAAATGGCTCTTATTTTAATCCATTGGAATCATTTCTCTCAATGCTGGAGAAATGAAGCCTTTACCAGAAAAACTTGCTTCAAAAATATTTTTAACAGTATCACTAATTGTTTTTCTCTCCATCCTATTCCCCATTTATTTTATTCTCTTTCTCCTTTTGCCCTTTATCTCCTCAGAAGTATAAAATATATCTCTTTAGAATTTCAAATATGTGGCACACAGTAGTAAGAGTATTGAACCTGTAGTCAGGAAGTCAAGTTCAAATCATGCCTATGATACTTCTTAGCTGTGTAACTCTAGAAAAGTCAGTTTTTATTTATGAAAGTTTCCTCACCTATTAAACAAAGATAATAATAGCCTCCCTCTGAGGGCTTGTGTAAGGATCATATGAAATAGTATTTATAAAACTAATTATTGTAAAAGTCCTTTATAAATGCTAACTAGCTTTTACATGCACAGGTGATTTAGTTTTTCATAAAACAAAATGATCCCCATGAACATCTCTCTCATTGGAAAATTCTAAGTTGGACTGCATGAAATAATATTTTTTTTAATATAAGGTCAATAGAAGATGTAATTGGCAAGAAAATTTTGACATGATAATTTAGGTCATATATAGGGAGCTTAAATGTAGAGCCTGGTTGATCACTTTTCATGCATGAATTAAAGAAGATTCATATTCAAATAGGGAATTGAGATAGATGGGATCTGAGGTCCCTTCCCATTTCTAAGAGTCTGTGATTAAGCCTGGGTACTCACAAGTGTGTCATAATTAATTGGACCCAGGGGTGGCTAATATTCTAACTCTGAAAATGTTTTGAAAGTTCAAGCATGCCTTCAGGATAGAAACTAGAACTTAGTAGGAATCCAATGGGGAGCTTCACCAGGTAAAACCTCAAAGGAAAAAAAATGTTCTGGTCACAGGGCCTGAAATGTTCTGGTCACAGGGAATGCAGGAGTACATAGAGGAGATTAAACAAGAGGTACAAAATGGAAAAGAGGGAGAAAAGAATGGTGAAGAAGATGGACACTTTAGAATAGATGGTGGAAAATTTCACGCAAGAACTGATTGTCTGGGTGGGGGGATGAGCCAAGATGGCAGAGTAAAAACAGGAACTTTCCTGAGCTCATCATCTGATTACTTCCAACACCTGTAAAAAATGACTCCAAACAAATTTTAGAATTACAGAACGCACAAAATGACAGAGTGAAGTACATTTCCAGCTGAAGTCAGTTGAAAGGAAAGGTCTGCTGCACCAGACTGGGAGTAGAGCACAGACCTACTTGGGTTGTGGTGTCCAAGATATCTTTTAAATAAATTCAGAGAAGAGAACAGAAGGAAGGAAAGAACACAGAAAAATGGGAAAGCTTTGAAAGCTACTAGTTGAACATCTTACATACTTAAAGAGAAAAGCAAGCTAGAGAGTTGTAGTTTTGCATAATTCTCTTTTTCTATCTACATTTAAATGTGGAAGTACACCTATTTGTTTGCTATTTTTTAAATCAGAAAAAAATAATTTTAAAGTAAAAAAGATATCACTTTAAAGTAAAATATCACTTTATTATAAAATAAAAATATAATAAATAAAAAATAAATAAAAATATAAAATAAAATAAAAAATTAAAATAAGGATATCACTTTAAAGTAAAGTAAAAAAATATCACTAATCTTAATATAAAAATCATTACTTACTTAAATCTAAATAGTATAATAGTATATTTCAATAGTATATTCCAATGACCTAGACATTTTTCTTTCAGTTATACATTAAACACACACACACACACACACACACACACAGAAAGTCATCCAAATAACAAGACAGAAAGTCATCCAAATACCAAGACTTCCCATAGAAATACATTTTTGCTGTAAAGTACTAGACTCACCTATTTTATTCTCTCTCCTTTCAACACATTCATTCTTTTAGCTAGAATATGAGAGAGTTTTGGGAATATCAGCTCAGAGACTTCAACTCACTCTTTTTATAAGCCTGCTATAGGTAGCCACAGAATGGGAGGGAGATTGATTCCTTTTGTTAGAGCATTCATCATTCATCAATTCATGTTAATAAATATTCTTGGCATATCTACTGTGAATAAAGCAATGTGCTAGTATACAAGATCTGCATACTTGATGTCTTTATGGCTTCATAGCTTGTGTATAGGTGTGTGTGTGTGTGTGTGTGTAAGTGTAATCATGTTAATACTTCATTGGAAAGAGTTCAGAAAATGTATGAGTGAACAGAGGTCGTGGAAAGTAAGGAAATGGAAAAGAAAGACACAGAACTCTTCTCAGAGAGGCCTTTCAAAAACCACTAAGGTTTTATATTTGATCCATAGTATGCATAAAGTTTGATGGTTTTCCTTTTGCAGTCTTAGCATATTAAATCTTAGACACCATGAAAAAATAACTCTATGTTGTTAAATAAAGAAATGGAAACAAAAGAAGGGAAGTTATTTTTTTAAGTTCATGTGTGAGTTAAAGATATAATTAGAATTAAAACTTAGATCTGATGCTCCTCAAGCATTTTTCTTTTTCCCAGAGCTTTCCAAATTCTTCCCTAGATTTATTCATAGGACTAATTTCAATATTATCCAGTATAACTCATCTTGTAAATTCAGATATCTTTCAACAATAAGCTGTAAGACATCTTGGTAGATTATATCCAAAATAATCAACACACAAAAACCTCTCAGGCAGAGATCTCCCCTCATTCAACATGTTTTGAATATACTCACACCAACATCACCTCTGTGTTGTTCTTCCAACTTACACTCACATTCATTGGTTACTCAGAGGGTGTGGTTATGGCTCTAAGAGCTGTACTGGCAACATCTTTGGGGCTATACACTTAAAACTAATTCAGGAGTCCCCTCGAATGTATACCTCATTAACAATCAGTCAGTAGACTCAGGTAGCTCTTGTCAAAAGCATTTAATAAAATGACATAACAAGAATATTAATTATAAAATATTTCCCAGAACAACATAGGCTGCACTTTTCCACAAGTAAACGTAAGATCTATGGGAAGGATGGACTTACATTTAGAGTCCAATGAATACTCCAAAGCATACTTAGAAGCACACGGACAGGAGGATATGCATGCGGCAAAGGATAACTCAGAACTCGGTATTTTATGGCCTGGAAGTCCTTTTTTGAGACCCATACACAGGGATTATGTTGCCTGTAGAGCTGCCTACCTCTTTTGACTGGTGACTCTCTGTCTCTCTGTCTACCTGTCTCCCTCTTTCTTTCCCTCTCCCTCTCCCTCCCTCTCTCCCTCCCACCTCCCTCTCTCTTTCTCATCTCTGTGTCTTCCCAGGTGCTGTTTCTCTGATCCAGACTCACTGTAATCTCATTCTCTCTTCATCCAACCTCAAATTGAGGAATCCCTCTGTACCTTTGACCAAGAGACTATTCTACTACTGGACTGATCAACTCCAAATTGTCTTGCTGTTTTATATTCACAGGACTAAGGGTCATGACTAATTCTTTAAACCAATCAAAAGGTATTTTCTATATAGCGTCAGATGACTTTCATCTAATGGCAAAACTGCTGTCACACTTTAATACTGAGTAAGGGCTAATTCACACATTATGGTAAGTAAGAATATTTAGAAAATTTTCTTAACATTTATGACTTTTTGATCTTTTTCTGGACCTGCTGAATGAGTGGTTCATTGAATCAGTCAAAGAACTTCTTAGTATATGATAAAGGTAATAGAGCATAGAATATCTTGTTCATATGTGAAAACCTCATCATGTCCTTACCCTAATTACATTGAAAAGGGGATGGAAGCCCTGTACAAACATACATATAAACATACATCTATGCATACATATTTATTAAGCAAACACAAAACTGTGTGTGTGTGTACATGAATGATTTGGGAAGAAATTTAGCTCAAAAACAAAACAAACCAATCAATCACATAACTGCTTTGTGATGGAAATTTTTGTTCTAATAAAACTTTTTGTCATACATGCAGGAATATAAAATGGAGATTGAAGGGGATTGCATATGTCTAAGAATTATGATCGACCATTTGAACCTGATCAAGAAGTTGAGAAACTCCTTTATTGTAGTCAACTGTGAAGCTCTAGTTATTATAAAATAGGACTATAATACAACTTGCTTGGGAAATTCCCTTGAGTTAAAAGCTCAATTTTCCAGAAGGTCAGATTACCCCAGAAGAAGAAAGATGTCCTTCTTACTCTCCAGTCTTATACGTCTTCCTATCTTCTAGGCTAGTAAATGTTATAGTGTTTTTGTGTATCAGTTTTTACCTTCTTCTATAAGCCTTCAAACCAGTGTTTCAAATTCAACAGAAATCACCACTCTTTCCAACATCTTGTGATATTCCAGGGAAATTGTTTTGTCTCTGAGTAAAGGAAGTAAATGTGCACGCCTCCATTTTGGTGCTAAATATTTTATCTTTTTTCCATTATTATTCTAATTTTTTCTAGTCTCTGAGGGAATGAGGCCACTATTTTTGCCCATACTTAAGACCCAGTTGGGTCTATGTGCATCAGATTTAGAGTATGACATTCTCTTAAAGGGACAAGAGTAGTGAAGACCAAAGGAAGATTCCTCATCATTCTTAAGGCAAGACCACACTTCTGAAAGAACCTTAAACTATGACCTTTTTCTAGTTGGGTCCCTATGGAAACTATCAAACATCTGGGATGAAATAAAGTGTTAACTAACAGTTCATTCATTTTCATAATAGCAGTCTGGCAAGAGAGTTGCTAAGGCTTATTTATAGAACAACACACGTTCCATTATATACTCAAAGTTACACTGAAGAGTAAATTTTTCCTTATTCCTCTCCCTGTACTTCCCACCATCCAAAAAAGAAGTAACTTTCCTTTTCACCGGGGATTATTAATTTTTGAACTTCATTTGAATTTTAATTCATTATTCTTTTTTAGATGAGGTTACCCCTAGTGGCCAGATATTTCACATATATATTACTTTAAATATAGATGATTTGCCTCTATAAGCCTTACCTTACATTAGGATATAATTAAAACAAAACAAAACAAAAACAACCTTCTAATAGTTAAACAAATTATTTATAAATATTTAAAATATAACACTTATAAAAAACTTACTTTCATGTATACTTCCATCTTAGACATAACTGTTTCTTGTTTAGGAAGCCATATCAGGGAGAAGGCAACCTGCACAGTTATAGTTTCTTCAAAATAATAATAGCTAATATTTACACAGCTCTTCCTATGTACCAGCACTGGGCTAAGTGCATTACAATGATCTCATTTGGTCCTCAAAATATACCTAGGAGGTAAGTGCTGTTCTTATAACTATTTTACAAGTGAAAGCAAATAGAATTCAAGTGACTTTCTCAGGAATTTCAGGTTTTGCTTGATTGGGAGGCAATGTAACATAAAAAATGAAGTATTATACCTGAGAGTCAGGGAGAATTGGGTTGAAACCCTGCCTCAGAAATTCAATAGCTATCTCATCATGGGTGAGTCATTTAACTTTTTTAAGCCTAGGTTTCTTCACCTAAATAAGGAAATGGTGCTTGTAATCACCATAGCATCTCTTAATTTTAGGTGAACCCCGAAGTTATGAAATTAGGGGAAGCCATGAACTTTCAGGCTGGCATAGAGAGGTTGTGTAACTGAAGGTTATACAACAATCAGCTAAATGGCACAGACCTTGAATCAGGAAAACCTGAGTTCAGTTCTTATCTCAGACACTTACTAGCTGTGTGACTCTGGATAAGTCACTTAATCTTTGTATGTTTCAGTTTCCTCATCTATAAAATATCTGTTTCCTCATGTGCATAATAATAGCACTTATTGTAGTAGTAAGCACCCTAGCACACCCGCGATTGCCTGCTAGCACAGGTTCTTTTGAACCATTTTATAATGGAAATACAGTTTTAAAGGGTTTATCAATCCTATTTTGATTATAGAGAAAGAAGTGTGTACAGAAAATACAATCAGAGAAATTAGCACAAGGACCAACAGACAGGGCTCCAGCTGTCTAAGCATAGCAGTATTTCTATGCACTTTACACACATCACTGGATTTAGGGAGCACAGAAATCTAAACAGTTGGGGGGCTTAGAACATACAGTTACTCAGATTCTTGACCAGAAAATCAAGAGATCCTTCTCAAGAGTGAACCCCCAAAGCAAAATGCCAACCTCCCAGAATGTATAACAAAGACTTAGCATGAAACCAATGTGGCTGAGCACAGCTGAGAATTATCAGAGTTCAAAGGCGATCAATCCTTCAGATGTTCACAATTTAGCCTGAGCCTTGGAAACTGAATTCCAAAAGGAAAACAAAAAGCCCACCTTGCTTGTGCTTACATCTATCTCCCCTGGTTATTGGGAGGATCAATGGAGATAATTATTGTAAAGCACTTAGCACAATAAATGGCACATAGTATACACTGTGTAAATGTTAGCTATTATTGATTAATTGAAGGTAAATTCTGAATCAATGATTCATCTATTTGATAGTACTACTTTCATAGGGTTGCTGTCAAAGCTCCAGTAAGGCAGTATATACAAAGTCCTTTGCAAATTTTAAAGCACTGTGTAATAGCTAGCACTTTGTAGATAATTTGTTCAAGTTCAGCACTTTCCCTAAAACTCTTGATTTGACCTGGGACTGTTGATTCTGCCTATGCCTTTGGACCCTTCTGATTTATAGTAACACTAACTGATATTTAGGTAAACACATTAAAGTTCTCAAAATTTATTTTTTTTAATTTTTTAATTAATATTTTGCATTTTGGAGGGCAATTGGGGTTAAGTGCCTTGCCCAAAGTCACATGGCTAGTAAGTGCGTTAAGTGTCTGAGGCTGGATTTGAACTCAGGTCCTCCTGACTCCAGGGCCAGTGCTCTATTCACTGGGCCACCTAGCTGCCCCTGACTATATTTTCCATACAAAACCTTTTTTGAGCTTCCCAACAGCACAGAGAGGTCACTGCTAAAGGTATTATCATCCCTGTATTACTAAAAAAAAACTAAGATTGATAAAAGTAAAGTGATTTTTCTATTGTCACACAGCTAGTTAATGTCAGAAGCAGAGATGGAAACAAAGGCTTCCTGACTTCAAGTCTATGACTATCCATTAAGCCATCAGGACACTTAACTCAGTGGTGCTGACTACATGATAATAATATATGGGCAAGTCCCTTTACCTCTGGCAATTCTCTGACTCAGCACTTGACCAACCATAGATCAATCTCCTGAGCTACACATATGATCTATCTGCCTTTGCCCCTTCACTATATCACACAGTTATTCTCTTTTTCACACCCTTTTTCAGTCAGTAGATAACCATTCCCCAGGAAATATCTACTTAGGCCATGGATGACAACACATTTTCTGTAGAATTAACCCATTAAGAATTTATTAATTACTTTGTTGCTGAGGGATGTGCAACTTTTCATGACCTCGTTCGGGGTTTTCTTGGCAAAAATACTGGAGTGGTTTTACATTTCCCTCTCCAACTCATTTTACAGATAAGAAAACTGAAGTGACTTGCCTAGAGTCAACTTGTTAATGTCTGACGTCAGATATGACGTCTTCTTGATTCCAGGCAAAGTAATGGTGCCACTTGCTATATGCTAAGTACTATGCTAAGTATTACACACAGAAACACAGCAGTGTAATGCCATGCACCAGCAGATTCCCAAAATAATGGCACTGTGAACAGCTTTTAAGTTTGGAATACACAGTAATAGTGAACATTGTTTATTCCATTAAAAATCAAGGCAAACATTCACAATATGTCACAATATATTGTTCAAAACATTCCATCTTATCACAAAAAAATGGTAATATAGTGTTTATAACAGCTTAACATTAGAATGGCCACACAGTTTTCACTACAGTGGCCACAATACTTAAAACAAGGAAAAAAAAAGAATAATCACCTTGTTTTACTAAGGGGGAAACCCTTCTCACTTAATCATTCAATCAATCAATTCACAATATATCTATCTTCCACTCATGGGGCAACCTTTAACTTAATCAGTCACTCTTCTAGCAGTCAGTCACTAAAGCTAGACTCCCTAATTACTAAATATCATTAATCACTAGTACAGTCAATAGAAAACCACACAAGCCCTCTACCCATTGGTGTCCAGAAAGCCTCAATTTCATCCAAGGGGAGGCCTTTTCTTCATCTTGATTCTGGGTGGTCTCTCTAATTCCTTGGATCCCCTTCCATGGTCCCAGCTCCTTCCTGAATCCAACAGTCACCTAGATTCAGAAGCAGACAGCTGCCACGTTCTTGTCCAGTCCTCAGGGCAGTCCCTGGCACACACTGAAGTTCACAAGATCCAGCACATCTCAAACCCTTCACCACTTCTCTTGCCTGGAACTCAAGGATCATCCAGGTCATGGAAAAACAAAGTCTCATCCTGGTCATGCTTCATCTCTCTAGCAGTTCAGCCAGCTCTAGGACCCAGAAGAAACATTGGCCTTCTGGCTAGCCTTCACCAGATTCTGGTTTCAGGAAAACTCCATCTCTTTTCTCAGTCAGCTTCCATATGCAGGGAGAGAAATTCTCTGTCTCTCTCTCTCTGTCTCTGTCTCTCTCTGTATCTCTCTGTCTCTCTCTCTTTCTCTCTCTGTCTCTCTGTCTGTCTCTGTCTCTGTCTCTCTCTATCTCTCTGTCTGTCTCTGTCTCTGTCTCTCTCTGTCTTTCTCTGTCTGTCTGTCTCT
>JAQQSW010021475.1:0-10651 GCA_028646575.1 Pseudocheirus occidentalis
GAGGTGAGGGCAGGGTCTGGGGAAAGGATGCTGGAAGCACACACTTCAGTAAAGGGACAGGGACAGGGTAGAGAACAGAACAAGGCAGGGGGGAGGGATAGGAAGGAGAGACAGATGATCACTGTCACAATATGTCCACTATGAAGATGTCCTGTATAATCACACATCCACAGCCTGTATTGAATTGATTGTCCTTCCAGTGGGGGTGGGTGATAAGGGAGGAATCGAAAGAATCTAGAATTTAAAGTTCTGCAATACCTGCAACTAGGAAATAAGATATAAAGGGGCTGGGATAGGGAGAGCCTCCATGCCCTACCAGAAAGTAAGAGAGCAGAGCGCGGGAGGGGCTTTACAGTGGGATTGCTGTTTTAGGGTTGGGGCAGTGGCAAAATGGGGAAAAAATTTGTAATTCAAAAATGTCATGAAAATGAATGATGTAAACAAGAATACAAATTTTAAAAATGTCTGCTAAAAAAAGGGAGTAAAAAGAGCCACATGTCATGGGTAACCTTGTAAGGCTTCCAGATTTAGGGTAATTTAAATTCTTTTCAAATTATAAACTTTACCAAAAAAAGAAGGTGGATGAGAATTTCCATGCACACAGCAGAATACCAAAAGAAGATTCCTGATGTAAACCTACCATTTGCTTTTTTAAAAAATAAGAATATCTGTCCATTACATTGAGATCTCTCCTGCCTACGTGCTTCCTTCTCATTTCTTCTGTGCATTAAAAAAATTAAAAAATAAAGATATATAAAAAAGTTAAATGGTTTTCTTTTTCTTGTGTTTTCCTCTAAGCATCTACGTCACTATAAGACTTATATTCAGATTCATTATTCTGAGCGTCTGCACAAAGTCCAAGCTCTGTGGCCACATTGACAATGCTGGTTCTATCCCCAGAATGGTAGATTATCAGTGCTCACTGTTAACACAAGCCAGAACAAGGAGAAAGGTGTGGTTTTGTATGGCTTTGTTTTTTTTAAAGGAAAGCAGATGACAAATTTCCACAGGAAATTCAAATTGTCTAACAAACAAATGACATTCTGGGGCGGAGCCAAGAAGGCAGCATGGAAGCAGGAAAACTCTGCAGCTCCTCCCATAACCACCTCCAAATACCTTTTAATATGACTGTAAACCAGTGGTTCTCAACCTGTGGGTTGTGACCCCTTTGGGGTCAAACAACCCTTTCACAGCGGTTGCCCAAGACCATCAGAAAACACATATTTCCAATGGTCTCAGGAACCAAAGCACTGCTCATTTATCCATCTCCAGGCAGGTCCACCCACATGTAGATGAGCCCACATATGAGTATTAAACGGTTGCGGAATTAGGAAGGTTGAAAACCACTGCTCTAAACAAATTTTAAAGCTCCAAAATTCCCAAAAGCACAAAGAAACAAGGCTCCAACTGAAAGCAGCGCAGCAGGCAGGACAGGAAGGGCTCATCACAGCATTTGAGAGCCCAAACCATCCCGGCCTGAAACCACGGCTTAGCCCCAGGGTGGCCAGGACCAGCCACAGCAGGAGCTTTCAGGAGAACAGATTGCTGGCAGCTGTGGCAATTTCCGGAATTATCAACCCATAAGAAACAAGGACTAAGTGAAAGGTTGGTGGAACTTGGCTAAGTCTGGGGGAGAAAAGCGGGTCCACCTCTAGGGCAAGAAAGCAGTAGAAGCGGCAGCCCTGCAGCTGCCTCCACGTGACTGCTTCAGCCTGGCCTGCAGATTGCAGGGGAACCAAGCGATCATTCAGAGGCTAAGTGCTCTTGCCTTGAACTGCCTGGATCAGGATCAGGTTCTTGGGCGGTGGTCCTGAGATGTGTTTTCAATGAGCCAAAGCTGGTGGGGGCTACAGCAACCTCCTAATAGCTCTGGCAACTGGGAAACCCCCAGCAATTTGGGACAAAGCTCTCCCCTCTGGAAGCAGAGTTCCACAGAGCTAAAAAGTCAAGTAATTGACTAGCAACATAAGCACGCAAAGGAAGCAAAGCAAGGCCAGAATTCCAAATTTAGATTATTTTTGGGGGGACAAAAAGGATCAAAGCATGGAAAGGGAGGAAGACGACATAGAACTCCTGCACCAAAAGCTTCAAAGAAAAATGTAAACTGGGTGCAAGCCACAGAGGACCTTAAGGAGGATTTTGAAAACAAAATAAGAGAAATGGGCAAAAAATTTGGAAGAGAAATGAGAATGATGCAAGAAAATCATGAAAAGAGAATCAACAACCTGATTGAAGAAAATAACACCTGAAAAAATAGATTAACTCAAATGGCAAAAGAGGCCCAAAAAGCCAATGAGGAGAAGAATGCCTTAAAAAGTCAAATTTACTAGATGGAAAAAGAATCTCAAAAGCTTTCTGAAGAGAATAATTCCTTCAGAATTAGAGTGGAGTAAATGGAAGCAAATGACATTATGAGAAATCAAGATTCTGTTAAACAGATCCAAACAAATGAAAAAATAGAAGGCAATGTGAAATATCTCCTTGAAAAAACTACTGACCTGGAAAATAGATCCAGGAGAGATAATTTAAAAATTATTGGGCTACCTAAAACCCATGATCAGAAAAAGAACCTAGAAAGCATCCTTCAAGAAATTCTCAAGGAAAATTACCCTGATATTTTAGAACCAGAGGGCAAAATAGAACTTGAAAAAATTCACCAATCTCCTCTTGAAAAAGATCCCAAAAAGAAAACTCCTAGGAATGTTATAGCCAGGTTCTGGAGTCTGCAGATCAAGGAGAAAATATTACAGGCTATGAAGAGGAAGCAATTTGAATACTGTGGAAACACAATTAGGATAACCCAGGATCGGCCGCTTCTAAATTGAGGGATCAAAGGGTATGGAATATGATATTCCAGAGATCAAGGGAGCTAGGATTAAAACCAAAAATGACCAACCCAGAAAAACTGAGTATAATGTTCCAGGGGAAAATATGGTCATTCATTGAGGTGGAGGACTTCCAAGCATTTTTGATGAAAAAACCAGAACTGAGTAGAAAATTTGACATTCAAATACAAGAAGCATGAGAAGGTAAATGTGGAAAAGAATTCATAAGGAGCTATTTATTATTATTATTATTATCATCAAAGCTGAACTATTTACACGCCAACATGTAAAATAACATTAATTGTAACTTGTGAAACTTTTTCAGTATGAGGATAATTGTAGGGAATATAAATGTGTACATTTATATTCATTTATATACATTTATATTATATATAATATATACATACATACATATATATGTATACATTCACATATGTCTATATAGGAGGATGTATATGCATAGGACTACATATGTGAGTGTGTTTATATATGTGTTCACAGACAGAGGGCACAGGATCAATTGAATAGGATGGAATAATATTTTTAAAGGTGAAATTGAGAGGTGGAGAGGAATAATATGAGAGGAGACAGGGAGAGACAGAACAGGGTTAATCCTCTCATATAGAAGAGGCAAGGTATAACTGTTACAGTGGAGGGGAAGAACAGGAAGGCAAAGGGAATAGGTAAACCTTACTCTCATTGAATTTGACTTAGGAAAGGAAAGATACACTCTAAATTGGTTATCTTGGCCTATGGGAGAGTAAGGAAGAAAGGTATGAGAGGGGGGAGCATGGAGGGGAGGGCAGGTTGGGGGAAGGGTTGTTAGAAGCACACACTTCTATAAAGGGACAAGGATAAAGTAGAGAATAGAACAAGAGGGGGGTGGAATAAGAAGGAGGGAAATATAGTCAGTCTCACACAATATGTCCATCATGGAGATGTTCTGCGTAACTACATCTGTACGGCCTGTATTGAATTGCTTGTCTTTCCAGTGGGGGTGGTTGATGAGAGAGGAAGGGAAAGAATCTAGAATTTAAAGTTCTAAAATCAAATGGTAAAAATGTGTGTATGTATATATAATTATCAGTATTATTATTTACATGCAACTGGGAAATAAGATATACAGGTACTGGGGTAGGAAGATCCATCCTGCACTACTGGAAAATGAGAGCAGTGATGGGGTGGATATAGGAGAGAGCAGATTGTGGGGGAGGGGGTCAATAGTGGGAAATGCTATTTTGTGGTGGTGGGTAGGGGAAAGGTGAGGAGAAAATTTGTAATTGAAAATCTCATGGAAATGAATGATGTTGTGAATATTGCATTATTGATACATGGCTGAGGGGCAGGGACCCTGTTGGCTGTGTGCACTTGCTAGAAAGCAGAGTCCCTGGTTTCAGTTCCAGTGAAGTTTCAAGTGAAGAGGAGAGTCCTAGGTTGAGCTATGGGATAGACCTCAGAAAATAACAGTAAAAAAAGACCTGAGGCTTGGGGCATTATTCCCCATGCCTTGGGAGTAGACTTTTATCACACCAAAAGCTGCCAGACAAAAAAAATGAATAAAAATTAATTGAGGATAGAGAAGATCTGGGTTCATATTCAGAACAAGATAATGGAGCTAAAAAAAAAAGCACTTCTTTTTCAATGAGAAACATCAAATGGTTCCAAAAGCACACCAAAAAAAGTTTTTGGATGAAATTAAAAAAGACTTTAAAAATTAAATGAGAGATCAAGGAAAAGTTGGGAAAAAAGCAATCTAAGAAAAGAAAATTATGACAAAAAAGACAAACACCTTGAAATAGAGAAACAAAAACTTAAATAAGAAAATAATTCCTTGGAAACTAGAATTGGGAAAGGGAAGCTAATGATGTCCTAAGACTCAAAGAAATCATAAAACAAAATCAAAAGAATGAAAACATAGAAGAGAATGTGACACAACTCATCTGTGAGTGAAACAACTGATTTGGAGGACAGATCAAAGAAAAACAATGTAAGAATAGTTGAACTGTCTAAAAATTATGATAAAAAAGATTCTTGATACAATATTATAAGAAATTAGCAACAAAAATTGCCCTGAAGTTCTAGAACAAGAAAGCAAAGCAGAAATAGAAAAAATCCACCAATCACTATCTGAAAGTTCCCAGGTGGAAAACTTATAGCAATATCATAGCTAAGATTCAAAGCTCCCAAGTTAAGGAAAAAATATTGGAAGCATCAGAAAAAAAATACAATTTTAATGTCATGGAACTACAATAAGGAACTGCAACAAGACCAAGCATCTACAACAGTGAAAGATTGTAGGTCTTGGATCATACAGCGGAAGAGCTGGGTTCTAAACAAGGGTAATTTACCCAGCAAAGTTAAGTATAATCCTGAATGAAAAATAAAATGGGCATTTAATGAATTGAAAGGTTTTCAGGTATTTGTCACAAAACTTATAGAACTTAAGGGAAAATTTGACATATAGTATTCAGGAGAAATATAAAATAAACATTAAGGACCAACTATAAGGAACACAATAAAGTCAAATCCTTTATTTCTTATATACGGATGAATTACCAGTTCTTTTATGACTGTCATTTTCATTTGTATAGTTTGAAAGACTTGAGCAGAGCTGTGTTTGATGGATAATTCTAAAAAAAAACTGTAGGGAGAGATAAAAAGGAAGAATTATCACTTAGAAATGAGTAAAAAAAGGAAAAATTGATAGAGAAGAAGCTATTGGGGGGAGAGTGGGTAGTGCTAAAACCATACTCTTTGAGAATGGGTGAAAGAGGGAAGATATTCGTACACACGCATATACATATACATATGCATATATACATGTTTTTTAAATTCAGAAAGAAACAAGAGGGCAAAGAGATAGGGCAAGAGGAGAGGATAAAGAAGAGATTCTTGCTGGAGGAATAAGTTAAGGAATAGGAGGGCAAGGTAGTAGGTAGAAGTAAAGGACAGGAGTGAGAAAGGATAGGGTAAATAGGGTAAGAAGGAGCGTGAAGAAAAAATATATAACAAGGACTTATAGCTTAGAATTTAATGGAATGAATTTACCCATAAAATGGAAACTGATAACAGATCCAAACTTTGAATTCAACAATATGTTGCTTTCAGGAAATGCTATGAAAATGAGAGATACACACAAACATAAAATAAAGGTCAGGAGCAAAAGTTATTATGTGAAAAAAGCAGGGGTAGTAATTATGATTTCAAAGTTAAAGCTAAAATAGATTTAATCAAAAGAGAAAACTTGGAAAACTTTGCTTTCATGTCAGTCATTCTTCAATATAACTAGACAGTATAAAATACCTGAGAATATACCTGTCAAAACAGACACAGGAAGTATATGACTAGAAAAATGAAATGCTTTTTACCCAAATAAAGCTAGATCTAAATAATTTAATATTATTGTTCCCTTTTTGGGGTGTGGGGACAGACTGGGCTTGCTGCCATCACTTGCTCTTTGGGCAGAAAAAACCAGACTGGTACAGAGCTTTATACTGAGGCTGGAACTGATCCAAAGTCAGCCCCAGATTAGTGAGAACACTCACCAATTCAGCCCCTCCCACCCAGCCCCAGGAAGGCCCCGACAAAGGTTGTGGCCACTCCCATTAGAAGGTGAAGTCCTGATCCTTCTGTATTACACAACATGCGTCAGTGGAAACTCCAAAGCTATTTTGAAAACTGTAACTGAGTAAAAATCATAGAAACCATAATATTTTACTTGTTTGAAAACAAGTGTAAATAGTGCCAAATTGCTCTCAAGGTTATCATATGGTTTTGTGGTTTCTCCAATTACTGTACTTCTGTTTTACACTCTAAAACATTCTACCTTATAAGCATCCTTGTGGCTTCATAAGAATGTATTCGTCCTACCACTTCTGGGTGACAAAGGTTGGGCCAAGACGGAGTCCGTCTTCTTCTTCCACTTCAGACCTCTGGCAGCTACAGGTTGTGTAACCTATAACCAGTCACTTAAACTTTCACTTCCATAGGCCATTCCCTAAGACCACAGAGTGATAAACAGACAGAGCTCGGTTAGAGCTCTAACCCTAGAACTAGGAAGACTTGAGGTGAAATCCAGCCTCAGATTCCTGCTTCCTGTATGGGAAAGTCTAAGTATTGCTAGTCTAGATGCAGGATTTTTAGACCCCAGCAGTTTTTCTGGCTTTTATCTCCAAAAAGATCATGATTGAGGCTAATTCCCATCAGATAATAGAATTTGTTGAGGGGAAAAATAATTCTAATTTCTTCACGACTGTAAAGGCAAGGCCTAGGGACACGAACATGAGCACAGTCATGGGAAGGTCAGACTTTCTCATTACAAATGCTACAAGATAAAAGGAACAGCACTGGGGTCTAAGTAGCAAAGTGAATAGAGCACTGGCCTGGAGTCAGGAGGACCTGAGTTCAAATCCAACCTCAGATACTTAAAGACTTACTAGTCCTGTGACTTTGGGCAAGTCACTTAACCCCAACTGCCTTTCCTTCCCCCTCCCAAAAAACAAAACAAAACAAAACAAAAAAAGAACAGCTCCACAGGAAATCCAGGAAAGGCTGATTGGCCAGGCCAGTCTCAGGGATTCATGGGGCCACAATGAAATGAGGAATTAGATAATTGAGTATAGAAAATCCTGCCGACTTTGTCAGTGCTTTCATAAAAGGTTTGAGATTGGGTTCAAGTACATTTTATTAGTTTTAATGGCTGATTATTTCCTAGCTGCTCCAAGGAGTGATGAGGAACATTCTTCTGAGAAAAGCACTGAAGTTACTAGATGTAACATAGTCAATTATTTAAAGGAAAGTGAATGCTTCCTATGCTAAAGCTAGGATATTTTCCTCTTTAAAGATTACTATTAAAATTTCACCTGGCAAGAAAAAAAAGATTATACCTGAATATAACGTTAGTTTTTCTTTTGTTTCCAATTCTAACTTCTACAGATGAGAAGGAAAAAAAATTCCTTCCTTCTTATATTGTTTCCATAATCTCAAGTGGTCAGAATCATACATCAGAGATACAACCACATCCTTTGGAAAACTTTGAAATTTTCACCTTAAAAGCTCACTTTTTTACCTTTTTCCCTTAGGTTGATCAGCAAACAGAAAAAAGAAACTATGTTCAGATGATCAGGATACAAAATAATAGGGTGGCACAGTGAATAGAGCACCAGCCCTGGAGTCAGGAGGACCTGAGTTCAAATCTGGCCTCAGACACTTAACAAAAAACCGTGTGACCTTGGGTAAATCACTTAACCCCAACTGCCCTCCAAAAAGCAAAAATTAAAAAAAAGGATACAAAATATAACAAAGACTGCCACAGCCACTCAGTTTGAGTTTCCCTTAAGTCTGAAGGTTTAAAACCAGTTTCAGATGCAACCTAGGGTTTAAGAAGGGAGCTTTTTGCAATACTCTTAGCAGGTTAGTGGATGGAATGATAATTCACCTATGAAGTATGAGGGGTGTAGTTGGTACAAAAGTTTTTGGAGAGGAGGCTCATTCTTCAATCTTCCTTTCATTAATTCAGCTAATAAACATTTGTTATATATCTACTATGTGCTAACCTCTGGGTACACAAATCAGGAAAAGAGTGTTCCTACCATTAAGAAGCCAAGAGTCTAAAGGAGAAAGAATACACAGAAGAGAGCTGAAAAGAGTGTGGAAGAAGGTGCTCAGCTCAAGGGTATAGCTGGCTGGTCTAAACCCTCTTTAAATGGAGACATTGACAGAAGGCATGGAAGAGATTTGAGAACCAAAGTTGATCTAATCTTGTAGGATGCAGAGTTTAGTGCTGAAGAGATTTCCTGGAGTATGGTAATGGAAGAGTCCAAATGCAAGGAGTGCAGCTGGTGGAAAATGAGGTAATTTTCACTCGCACGGATGTGTACACATACACACAAACCTGTTGAGGTTTGAGGAGGAGTAGAGTTTAGGGAGCCCTCAAAGACTGGAGATTGGAGTACAGGAGAGGGTCATCTGGAACGAATACATGGGCTCAAGCATTCTTTAAGTCAAGGTGGCAAAGGTTTATTGTAAGGCCAATATGGCAGGCAGAGCTCCTTAAGCAATGCAACTTCCAACTTAGAAGATATTATGCTAAAGCTTTTATGGGAAAAGTACTGGATTATGTTATATGCCAGATGTTAATTAGGTGATAACCTACAACCTTGGTTCACTATAGTCACTCACTACTGGAAACCAGGGTATGGATGTTCTCAGGGTTGTTTTTGGTCTGTTATGTATATAGCAAGAACATTTTGACAATTGACATGTATAGCTTGACCTCTAGATTGAATATGACAACTTTGGGTACCAATGTGGCATGTCTTATGGGGACTGAAGAATGGAGAAATGAAAAATATCAAATCTAAGGTTATCGTTGTCTGGGTAGGAACAAACAACCATGAAAATACAGCAGAGGAGATAACAGGTGGGATTGAGGTCATTGTACAGCTGACTGACAGGAAGCAGCCACATGGCAAAGTCATTGTACTGGATCTTCTGCCTCCAGGTAAAAAGCCGAACCCTTCGAGGCAAAAATATGCCAAGGTAAATCAGCTCCTCAAAATCTCTCTGCCCAAGCTTAACAATGTTCAGCTCTTGGATATAGATGGGGGCTTTGGGCACTTAGATGGTGCCATCTCCTGCCCTGACATACTTGATTTCCTACATCTCACAGTAGGGGGCCATGCAAAGGTCTGCAGACCTTGCCATGAGCTGATCATGAGGCTGTTGGAGGAAACCTTTGAGGAGAAGCAAACCATACTTGCCTTACTGCTTCCCATCAGTGTTAACAACATCATGGCCTCATCTGATCAGTTGTATCACTGGCACTACAGAATCCTCCTTTCTTAAAAGCACTTTACATTTTAGAATGTTCCTGGATGTTCATATCTAGTGTTTGAAGGGGAGGGGGTAATTTAAACTGGTCTTGTACATAAAAATGTTTGGTTTAACTACATAGAAATGAGCCAAAGAAGGTTATTGTTTTTAAGCTATTCTTCAGCTGAAACCAGAACAAAACTTTTTTAGTGCTTTGTGTGATGCTCATCCCAGCGTTGTTTGTTCTCCCTAGAACCACATAAACCTAAGTAACGAACAATACCCTAATCCCTTTGTTCTTCCTTTTCTATGGATTATGTAATATGTAATAATTTAGCTTTGTTACCAGAATCACACTCCACTTTGCTTAAAAACAAAAACCAGTGTATTTCCCTGCTCAATTTTAAAGGTTTATGTTTTAAGGCTTTTTTTAATGTGACTCATGTTTTAGATTTTTTTTTAAGCTGTAGCACCAAATTGAACATAATTGGCATTAAAAATGGGAGATGCGGGGGCGGAGCCAAGATGGCGGCGAAGAAGCAGCAAAGCACCGCAGCTCCCACACAAACACGCTAAAAAACTCATAAAATGGGATTCTAAACAGATTTTCAAGCTCCAAAACTCTCCAAAAGACAGAAAGCACATCTGTTGCTACAGGCAGCGCAGCAGGCAGGGCTCTTCGCAGCAGTCTGGGACCCGTGGCCGAAACCCCGGCTGGGTCAGGCCCTGGGGCATTGGGCAGGCAGCCGCATCTATAGGAGAACTGATCAGCTGCACTGGAGGCACAGTTACCACATTTATCAGGCCAGAAGAAAAAAAGGATAAGAGAAAGGTTAGTGGATTTTGCTAACTCAGGAGGAGAAGAACAGGTCCGGCCAAACTGCTCCCAGGGCAAGGAAGCAGTGGGAGGTGGCTGTGGCAGCAGGAACGGAGCAGCAGCAGCCTCCACTGGGCTGCTTCAGAGCCCTCGGCCTGCAGATAGCAGGGGGGCTGACACGATCCATCGGGGCCAA